>JANJGK010003848.1:0-75314 GCA_039081455.1 Macrobrachium rosenbergii
GAAGAAAGCAATCAACAGAGGTCGTTCATATAGAAAGTAAGAAAGTACTAAAGACAATTTATAATATTCAATATGTACAATAGTGGAGCAAAAACTTTACAATTCCCCCCACTAAGATGGGTCCATAGCGGTGGATCCAGCTGAAGATGCTGATGGAAGGCGTGATAGGGTGTCTGCAATGGTGTTGTTAGTTCCTTTGATGCTTTGAAGCTGAATATTAAAGGTGCCAAGGATGTAAGACCACCGTAAGAGTTTTAGATTTTTGAGTCTGGCACGGTTGAGGAACGTGAGTGGTCGGTGATCAGTAAAGACAATGACCCTACGATGACCTTCAAGATAGGGTTGGAAGTGTTGTAAAGAAGCTACGATCGCGTAAAGCTCCTTCTCTACGGTAGCCCATCTGGTTTGTGCTCCTCTGAAGAATCTCGAGTGATAGGCTACTGGTAGGTAATGCAGTGTTGGAATACAGCTGGTGTCATTGGGAGCATAAGATTGTAGAAGTACAGCTCCATAACCTGTGCCACTGGCATCTACCTGTAATAAAAATTCCTTTGAGAAGTCTGGTGCCCTTAGAATTGGTTTAGAGATCAAGATACCTTTAAGCTAATTCCTTGGTCCAAACAAAGTTTACTTTGTTAGATAGTAGTGCATATAATGGAGCAGCAAGAATGGCGAAATTTTTTATGAATTTGGAATAATAAGAGACCATACCTAAAAAGGTCTTAAGTGAGATTTCGAATGGGTACAGGTATGTTCATTACACTCTCAATATTAGCATCTTTTGGCATTATTTCTCCACTGCCCAAATAATGACCAAGGTATACAACCTCAGCTTGCCCAAATGAACTCTTGGCTAAGTGATGGTGAGACCTACGGTACGTAGTCGTGTGAACAGTTTTGAGAGTGTCTGCAGATGTTCCTCCCAAGTCATGCTTGCTACGACTATATCGTCCAAGTACACATAGACATTAGGTAAATCTCTGATTACCTCTGCCATCAGCCTCTGAAATGTAGCAGGGGCATTGGAGAGCCCAAAAGGCATAACTACATATTCAAATAGGACAAAGGGTGTTATAAAAGCAGAGATTGATTGGGCCTTTGGGGTCAGTTTTACTTGATAGTACCCTTTTAGCAAATCAATCTGAGTCAAAATCTTTGAATTACTTATGTTGTCTAAAATATCATTGATCCGTGGCAAAGGAAAGAATTCTTGATGGTGACCTTATTCAGTCTGCGGTAGTCTGTACATAGCCGTAACTTACCGTTTGCTTTTGGTACAAGTATACAAGGTGAAGCAAGGAGAGGTACTTGGGACTGCTAACCTTGTGATCTATCAAGTACTGTACCTCTGACCCTTAGGGATTCAAGCTTCTTTCCTATTGCTCTGTAAAATGGTTGTCTGATGGGTTGTGTTCCTGGCTCCAGCGAGATGTCATGTTGAATCAGGTTACAGGTTCCTGGATCTTCAGTGCACAAGTCCTGAAAACTGGTGAGTAAGGAGCTTAGTTCCTTGCTTTCATTTGTAGGCAAGTGTGATAAGAAGGAGTCAAGCTTACCCATTATCTCAGAGTTAGTTAAATCACCAAAGATACCAGTTCTGGTTCTTCATCAGGGTCTTCATTAGTAGTAGCAACAGGATAGTCGTCTTTAGACCTAAGAGTTGAGGTAGTCACCAATGTTACTCGAGGTGATCCACTATTTACTCTACTTTGGTACCGCTTCAACAAGTTCACATGTACTAATTGTGTGTCTTTCCTCCTATCCGGGGTACTAATTACATAGTTTACCTTAGAAAGACGATCTAGGACTGTATATGGGCCCAGCAAACTTCTCTCTCAATGGAGCTCCTGAATTGGATGGTATAAAAGTACCTGGTCACCTTTCTGGAACTCCCTTAACCTGGTTTTCTTGTTCCCCTGTTGCTGCATTACTTGTTGTGAGGAAAGGAGGTTAGAACATACCAAATCATTTATATCTGATGAAACTTACTTTTAAGGTCTTTAATATATTGCAACGTGTTAGTAGTCTCCTCTGGTTTCTGATGCAAAATATTTTCTTTCACCATACCCAATACAGTTCGTGGTCGACGACCAAACAATGCCTC
Source organism: Macrobrachium rosenbergii (assembly GCA_039081455.1). Classification (NCBI taxonomy): domain Eukaryota; kingdom Metazoa; phylum Arthropoda; class Malacostraca; order Decapoda; family Palaemonidae; genus Macrobrachium; species Macrobrachium rosenbergii. Next base: position 2,105 of record JANJGK010003848.1, read on the forward strand.
AAAGGGAGATATCCCTGTGGAGTCATGTGGGAGTGCATCGAAAAAACATACATTAGGAGATCGAGGTCCTCATCCCAATGGTTTGCAGTTTCACTGCTGTACTTACGCAAAGGTTCTTTAAGGTTTGATGGAACCTTTCCAGGGCACCATTTGTCTGTGGATGATATATAGAGGAGTTAACATATGAATATTCAATGTATGCATAGCTTGTTTGAAGGACATGGCTTGTAAAATTAGTTCCCTGGTCGCATTGTAACTCATAAGGAAATCCTAAAACAGTGAAAACCTTCATAAGGTTCAGTAATATAGTCTTTGCATTTATGTTTTTGATTGCAAATGCCAAAGGGTACCTTGAAGTGGGACACATAGCGGTCAGTATGTATTCATTCCCTCTCTTAGTCTTTGGTAAGGGACCAACGCAATCTATGATGAGTTTGTCAAAAGGAGTTTTGGGTACTAGTACGTTCTGAAGTGGTGCTGGCGGGATTCTCTGGTTAGGTTGACCTGTAACCTGACAATGGTGACATGAAGCTACATAGCTCTTAATATCTTCACCAAGGCCTGGCCAATAATAGTCTTCACTTACTCTTTTGTATGTCTTGTTGACCCCTAAGTGGGATTCTGCAGAATGAGCGAGGTCTAACAAGGACTGTCTTAGAGGTTGAGGAATGACTATTTGGTGGCAATCCCTCCAAGTATAGTTAGAATTAATCTGTGATGACCTGAAATGCCTGCAGAGAATACCTTTATTCACATAGAAATATGGCAATTTAGGATTTTCATCTGGAATTCTCACCTTTTTCCAAAGTTCTCTAAGGCTGGGGTCCTCTTTCTGTAGCTCAGTAAACTCTTTCTTACCAATGTTTACTAAGTCTAAGGCCTCCATAGTTCTCCCAGTAGTTTTACTCTCATTTTTCAAAGGTCCTGCCCTGGAAGTGTTCCTAGTCACAACCTGAGTTACAGCTGGTGGAGATTCTATGGACTTACATTCTTCTTGGATTACGAATTCAGGATCTGAAATAATAAAATTAGTTTTCACCTGTGACCCTGCTAGGTCATTACCCAAGATCAGCTTTACTGGAGAACACAGCAAGGCTTGCTCTAACACAGTTACTTTAGCCTTTCCTGTAAAGTAAGGACTAACAATTTCCACTTCAGCAAGAGGCAGAGTCCTGGAAGAGGTTAAATCTGAAATGGTTATAAATTCCTTAGTATAAGTTAAATTCTTCGAACTTAAGTCTGCCAATATAGACTGAGAGAAACCAGAGTCTCTGAGGCACTTCAGTGAAGTACCATTTACAGTAACATCACAAATAAATCCTTCAAACGGCTGCAACCCTTCCATGGGAGTAGTCACATGGCATGTGCTCCTTGACTGGGCATTTTTACCTTCTTTTGCTTTTGAAGTTTTGCACTGGGGAAGTGGACAATTTTCAATAGTGTGGCCCTCTTTCTTGCAGTAAGCACAGGATACCTGGGGAGATTTGGAAAAGGAAGGAGATGATTTGTTAGTTTGACCCTTTTGTGATTTATGGATTAAGTGGTAATCATCGGCGAGACTAGCTGCCTTCTTTACCAGTGTTTCACCTTTAAAATGAATGAAGGTTGAGATATGAGTGGGTACTTTCCTCAAAAATTCTTCTAGAAGAATCAAATTCTTAAATGATTCGAAGTTATCAACACCTGCTCTTTCTAACCACTTATTCAACTGCCTATTTTTGACACTACAAAATTCTACAAAAGTTTGATTGAAAGTTTTAACAGAATTTCTAAGAATTTGTCTATACCCTTCTATGGTAATGGAGTACGCATCCAAGATAGTTTTCTTTAACACTGTATAGTCTTTTTCACTTACTAGTTGTGAAGCAACAAATGCAGCTTTACCCTTCACTTTGTTCCTGATGAGCAAAGACCAGAATTCTACAGGCCATTTTAAGGTTTCTGTGATTTGTTCAAAGTTCTGGAAGAAAACCTCGGATCTTTCTCGTCGAAATCAGGTACAAGCTTACTTGCTTTAAAAACTTCAAACGTAGCAGGGAGTGGGGCTTCCTTTCTGTTACTTGAAGAAAGATCCTGTAGTTCTTTCTGGTGTCTGATCTCCGCTTCTCGTTCCTTCTCTGTCGCTTCTCGTTCCTTCTCTGTCGCTTCTCGTTCCTTCTCTGTCGCTTCTCGTTCCTTCTCTGTCGCTTCTCGTTCCTTCTCTGTCGCTTCTCGTTCCTTCTCTGTCGCTTCTCGTTCCTTCTCTGTCGCTTCTCGTTCCTTCTCTCTCGCTTCTCGTTCCTTCTCTCTCGCTTCTGCTCTCTTCTTTTCTAGATAGAGCTCCCGTTCGGTCGTTTCCTTCTTTTCCTTCTCTAGCTGCAATTGAAGCCTTATTTTCTCTCATTCTGTGTCTACTGGAACAGGCGGAAGTACTCCTGCTGCAATTTTGAGTGCTTGTGCTTCCTCATCATCTGCAATAATCCCTTGGTTGATTAAATAATCTAAAATATCACTCAGTATTCTAGCCTTCACATAAGTAGGATCAACCACAATGCTACATTTTGCTGCAAGGTCCCGCAGATCCTGTTTAGTAGCATACCTGAGCGTAGACAACTTCTCTTTGGGGTTTCCAACAAAGCTATCTAGATCAAAAGGCATTTTTGAACGAGGGTTAATCACTCACTACACAACACTTATGTAAAAACAACAAATCCTACCTTCCTAACAATGAATGGCTGACTAAACGCGAATACATTAACTTAAAGTTAATCATTCTAAACAGTATTCATATTTATAAAACAAAGTTATCAGTAGCTACACGTACATTGCTCCTAAGATTACATTGCACGTAAACAAACGCAAAAAGTTATATTTACTACCGAGAACCTATACTGATGAATTTAAGGTAACTGCAGCCCAACGCTATTACTGCACTTATAATAGAACGCTAACAGAAAGCGAGAAGAGTATTTAAATACGAATAACGACAACTGCTAGTTACGGAATGGTAATTACCTAAGGATTTACGCAGCAATCTGGCTAAACCACATGTCTAATCTTGTGGAGTTAAACTAGCGCAATTCGGTAATTATACAAAGTCTGGAATCGCGGAGTGTTCGAGGTACACTAAAAGTGCGAGAATGAACTAAAACTTCCGCAATGAGAAGACTTTAAAAGGAGTACAGTGGATTTTGCTAATCCGAAAGGTCGGGAGCTAATCAACGATGTACAAGGTAACGTAAGATTAACGTAACTTATCACTTTATATGATAGCGAGGGTGACCTTTATTACGGAAAATATTAATGAGGCGGGCATAAGAGGCGATACACGCAGAGATCCCTGTCAATTAACACTTGTTATCGACTTATTCTTCAAAAATACTTTACCTTGGTTTAAGGAGAGATGAGGTGTATTCTTGCCTGGTAGCTACTGTCAAACACAGTTTAATGAAAACGAAGAACAGCGTAGCGTAGCACTAACTTTACAAATCAATGAAGCACAATATCAGGACATTTCGTTCACCAACTGTTCTTAAAAATTCACCAAAAACATTTCAACAGTTTGTAGTCACACAACAGATTTGGAATCCCGGACAGGCCCCCAAATTATGCCATGCCTAAGCTGAATATCCTCGTATTCAGTGGTAAATACTTTAGCTTATAGATGGCCTTAGCTAACACTCAGTAGGAAGCATAAAAAAAAATAATATTCCACCAAAATAAAATCCAATCTGTGCGAAACCATGGTCGGGTGAACGAAACTCAGCAATCTCTTATTATAATTATTAATTATTAATCATACAAATTAACACTTTAATTATTTAACACTTATACGTGAACAAAATTGCTTCAACAAAACACTTCACTAGAATCATTAAACATATAGCAAATAGTTCAATAATTCAACACAATTAAACGTAATATCTAAATAACAAAATGCACTTAGTAAAAGGAGAAAGAGCTACAAACACTGTCTTCAAAACAGGAAGAATACACCTAACTTAACAAGAAGTTTGAAGTACCCAAGTAAACAAAATTAAGAACAAAGGAGGAATAATGGGAAAAGAGACTTTGCTCTGGACCAGGAAGGATCAAAAAGTGAAGAAAGCAATCAACAGAGGTCGTGCATATAGAAAGTAAGAAAGTACTAAAGACAATTTATAATATTCAATATGTACAATAGTGGAGCAAAAACTTTACAATATATATATATATATATATATATATGTAACGAGGACAGAATTAACACTTTTTTGAAAGTGTACGTAACGTGCTCCAACGATCTTATTCATGAAACGGAGGCGTATGAAAAGTTCGCTCACGATAACCCTTACATCTATTTTTCTCCTCTTTCTCTCTCTCTCTCTCTCTCTCTCTCTCTCTCTCTCTCTCTCTCTCTCTCTCTCTCTCACCGTGTATCGCCTCTCTCTCTCTCTCTCATCGTTTTCCGAAGTTCACCCACCCGAATCTCACTCATTCTCACCAAATCAATTAAATGGACCATTTAAAGAAACGCAATAGTTTCTACAAAAATAGGTTTATTATTCAAATAACCCAACAAGAAATGAACAAAACAAAGCAAAGATTAAAATGCATAATAAATGAAATATCGAGTTAGATAACTAAACTCTGAACTGTAAAACACTTCTGATTAACGAAGTCTCACTATGGCTAATAGCCTGAAAATATCCAAACTCACACATACTCCCCAAATCAATAATTAGTCATGTCAAAAAACAGTCTACCACATTTTATTCGAAACAGTCCACACTATCCACTCTGTCCACCGACATCTGTCCACAGACATCTTATCTGCCGATTCAAAGCCTGGATCCTCTCCAAAGCTACGTCTAGACAACTGCAGTTCTATCACGTTAATGAACGATCAAACTCACTTTTAGGGCAGATTTTGGCGTAATCTAGATCAAATTAACGCACGTACTCACGAATATACATAACACTTCGGAAGATCACCTGACTGGCAATATTGCTGAGGAATCAAACTATTTGTTGAACACAAAGATTTTACCTCGAGTCTCTCGACCTAGTTCCATCTGACTCCATAAATTCTTTCATCACATCTTAAAGCATTGAAGCTATGAAATGCATATATGTGTCCTTTAAAATTGTAGCAGCCATATTTTCTGAAATAGAGCTCGGCCACCACATAAGAGCGTCTCGCTCTCCTTAACGGCAAACTAAAACAAAAGCATATGTATCAAACATAACAAAATAGAGCTATGCTCAATTAGCAATGTCTACTGCACTGCAGCTTTAAGGACTGCTCTCATGACGCACTTCCAAAGTCACTGGGGTTGAGTTCTTAGAGCCTTTACATGTAATCTTACAAACACGAATAAGCTTTACTACTCCCACAACAAGAATTATCAGTAAAATAGCTATTAAGACAATTAAAATTGTCGGCATAATATATTCCTGATACTGGAACATCACGGAATCGTCAATGTCTTCCAACGGTGGAACCGTCATTGGCACCTTGGTTGTAGGTACCTCCACTACCAAATGCTCGTTATGCGTATGACGCATAATTATCTTCTCGGAACTGTTGAATACAGCACGGCTAAGTACGAGAAATTCCGTAGACAGGATTCTGCAGGATGGATCAAACAGTTTGGATCCTCGGAGAACGAATGATGTCGACTTGTTGTTCTGGCACATCATTGTAACTGCACATTCCTTGCAAAAGATGGCAGTAAGGGTGCTGGTGGACTCGATGTGGTAATCTCGCAGGAACTGTCTAAAGTCACATTCTGTCGGAGTCTGTCCATGAACCAACGACAACTCACAACCACCCACAGACACAACTCGCAACTGGAAAATACTACTGTCACACACATATTTCTCTCTAACTAAAGTCCAACCTGTCTTATAATCAATTCCCGATCCTTGATACTGATCTCCCAAAATGAACATGGTCTCTACTCCATCCCACATTACTACTGAGTCTCCAAAAGCGCTTGGAAAAGGTCTAATAACAAAGCTAAGAAAAGGTTTCATGGTACTGACAGGAACGTATATTAACAATCCCCGATCAGACAGTCTCACACTCAAAACGTTATAATACAAATACAAATCTTTCCCTGAAAACAACACTTTCGCCCCATGAAGGTAAGCAGAATTCCTTAAAACATTTTCTAATGACCCTAAAGGTAACACATCCCCGTACACATGACCATCGGCTGCAGCAACAATTGCCTTTATTTGGGTTTGCACTTCTATCCTTACAGAATCAGCTTCTTTCTCAATATTAAGAAGAGTATGTTGGATCGTAAAAAACGCTATTGTCGCATCCAAATCTTCTCTCAAACCTTCGACTGTAACTGACAACTCGTTCAAAGATTGTCTAACTGTTTCAAACCCATTTTTCAATTTCTCATTACTTTCTTGCAAATGATTTAACTGTTTCCCCTGAGCTGATAGTTCTTTTTCAACCTCTGCCACTTTGACTAAACTGGTAATTGACATAGCTCCAATCGCAGCAATCATTCCCACGCCTATAACCAAAGGTGCTGCCCTTTTACGTCTGCTTTTCTCTACAGAGAGTGAATTACCTGGAGTAATGTCAGGAATCCACTCCAACGTTTTGTCTATCCCTTTATCAACTCTATCTAGCGTTATTCTCACTTCTTTCATTAATCTCGTTAAAGAGACTGGCAGAGTTCTTTTACTCTCTATTTCGCCTAACGTCCTTTCCATTTGGTGCAACCTATCCTTGGAATCGTTCAATTCCTTCCTGGCTGAACCTAAATTGTCAAATTCCACACTTATGGTCACTCGGTCCGAAGCCAACCAGACTTGATGATCTTCCTCCACCACCACGCCTGGTGCTAAACGAACCTCTTGTGACCCCCATACTACAACACTCACCAGGACTATCAGTAAGAGCTTCAGCATCTAAAACGAACAAGAGACAAAAAAAAATAAATATCATATATATAAATATTAACCCATTTATCCCTCTAACTATATACAAATGTTCCATTACATCCCAACTTTCTTCAACTTCGAAATATGGGTCAATTTCGTCACTCCAGTGTTTACATCTTTAACTATAAATCTATTCCCTCTTTTGATCTCTACAATCTCAAAAGGTCCGTGGAACTTCGGACTTAACTTATAATTCAGATCATTCCGAACATTCACTTTAACAAACACTCTATCACCCATCGAAAAAGCTACTCCCCTCGATTTCGCGTTACTTTTCTCTACCATTGCACGCGAACTAAGTTCAAGTTCTTTACTGATACGTGCAAATCTTTCTCGCGCTGTATTTATCAATGAAGTGACCGTAACATCACCCTGAACACACTCTGGTAACAAATCAAAAGGTCCTTTCAACTTGTATCCATACAAAGCTTCTGCTGGAGATATCTTAATTGTGTCATTCATCATAGTATTGATACTATATCGCACTTCATCCAAAGATCTGTCCCAATGTGTATCGGAACCTCCCACCGTCATGCGCAAAGCTTCGATTACTTTCCGATTCGCCCTCTCACACAACCCATTTGCTTCAGGTCTATACGGGATTATAGATACTTTCTTTATCCCCAACAAATTAGCAAGACCGTCTAAAGTCTTATTAATAAACTCCCTACCATTGTCTGTGATCAGACATTCAGGAACACCATATCGACAAATTATCCCCTTAAAAAACGCTATAGCAACTTCCTCAGCTGATTTGTATTTCAGTGGGAAAATCTCGACAAAGCGAGTCAACTCATCAACAACTACTAATAAATGTCTATAACCATAAGCGGACTCTGAGAAGTTACCCAGAATATCCATATGCACTCTCTGAAACGGCCTATGTGGTATGGGATATGAACCCAAACGACACGACACTGTCGTCGCTGGCTTATTCGCATTGCAAATAGCGCACTTCTTCACAAAGGCTTCTACTGCGGAAAACATATTTTTCCAAAAGAACTTTGACCTGACGTTTTCATACGTCTTGTCCACACCCAAATGAGGAGAACCAAATTTACAATGTACAATGTCTAGAACTTGTGGTACTAGACTCTCTGGCACGATGATTTGTGTAATCTCACCCATGCTTCGAGTACTTCGCAAGTTATACTTAACTTTCCTCACCAATAAATTATTCTCCAACTCTAGACCAGAAAAAGGCAACTTATACCCTTTCTTCGGTGAAACTCCCTTAAGAAATGCCTTAGCATCTGACAACAATTTATCCTCATCTTGCTTTTGTTCCAGCAAGCCTATGTCCCAAGTGACATTTTCACCCGTAATATAACACACAACGTTACTCTCACTATCACGAATAACAATCTCTCCCGAGACTGCCGACTCACTATTTCTCCCCAAAGTATGCACTGTAGGAACGTGTATGTCCTCTACATGCGATCTCTCAGAATTACTAATATCAGAGACATTAGACACCAAATATTTACTCTCTTCTCCCACACAGGATTCGGTGTGTATTTCCTCATCCTCGACCGGAAAATATCTGCTCAATGCATCTGCAACTACATTATGCTTACCTTCAATGTATTTGAGGTTTGCATCAAAATCTCTCAATGTTAGGAACCAACGTGCTCTCTTGGGCGACAAATTTGGCTTATTAAAAAGCTCTAACAACGGTTGATGATCTGTAAAAATCTCAACTTTATTTCCCAACAACAACATCTTAAAATGAACAAGGCTAGAGACGACTGCGAAAGCCTCCTTGTCCACAACTGACATCAGCCTTTCGTTACTACCACGCGTTTTGAACTTTCTGCTATAAAAAGCAATTGGGTGTAATTTCCCCTCAAATTTCTGCATCAAACACGCACCTATACCTTCCTGACTCGCGTCAGTCACTAAGGTGAACGGTTGACTAAAATCTGGAAACTTCAAAACTGGTGGGTTCACCAAAGCGTTCTTAAGCTTCTCAAAAGCTAATTGTTGACTATCACCCCAAACAAACTTAACGTCTTCTCGTAACAAATCTGTCAATGGAGACGCTATTGTAGAAAAATTCCGCACAAAACGGCGAAAGAAACCCGACATACCTAGGAACGAACGAATCTGTTTCCTGGTTTTGGGAACTGGAAAATTCACAATGGCTTTAACTTTCTCATCATTCACTCTAACTCCCTCTTTAGAGATAACATGTCCTAAATAGACAATTTTTCTCTTCAGAAACTCACATTTGGCCAATTTGACCTTTAACCCAGCGAACCGTAATCGCTTAAGGACTTCTTTTAACACCTTTAGATGTTCTTCAATTGTATCTGTGCATATGAGAATATCATCCATGTACACAAACACCGACTTTCCTAACAAGCCATGAAGTACTGTGTTAACCAGTCTAGTAAATGTTATTGGGGACCCTTGTAATCCAAAAGGCATCCTATTAAACTCGTAATGTCCCTTTGGTACCGAAAATGCTGTATATTTACGGCTACTCTCACAAAGGGGAACCTGTAAAAACCCTTGCATAAGATCTATGGATGAATATATATTCTTGCCACCGATCTCAACAAACAAATCAGGCAAACAAGCTACCGGATATCTATCTGGGCATGTTTTTTCATTCAATTTACGAAAATCTACACAAACTCTGATACTACTGTCTTTCTTAGGAACTGCAAGCAAAGGAAAATTAAACGGAGAATTGGACGGTCTAATAATGCCTTCCGACTCCCACTTCTGAACTTCTTTTTCTACTTCTTCTCTGATCTTAAAAGGAATTCGATATGCTGGAATATATATGGGATTTGTACCCTTTTCTAGGCGGATTGAATGTTCTAAAACATCTGTAACTCCTAATTTATCTCCTTTCAAAGCAATAATATCTAGATATTCTTTCAACACTTTCTCTACTTTATCTGAAAATTCAGGATAATCAACTTTAGCCAAGTGTTCATGTAGAACCTGACTTCGGAACTGTTGCTCCTCATTAGGAAACATATTCCCGTCTCCACAAAAACTCACTAATTTATGCTCTTCATTAAACTCTTCAAAATCAATTACATAAGTACCCTTGTAATATTTTTTCACTGAGTCTTGATAGCTAACTAATTCTACTGAAGTCACGCCTGCGACTGAAATTTCATTCACTGACACCGTACTCACAACGTATTTGAATTTCTCGGTTCCCTCAACAACGCACACTTGAGAAGGAAACTTTTTCTCTTTCAGCGACACTTTAACTAATGTAGGAACTCGCGGTTGCAATTCAACATCTTCCAACAAAAATCCTTTGAAAGATCTCTGCGGAATATCTTCACTCTCTAATGACTGTGTTACACATGTCTCAGACTGTGTCTTAAGTTTCTCACAAGTTTTTTTTCTGTGTATATTTGGAACAAAACAACCTGACTCACCTATTGTAATCCCCTGAACTCCCATAAGAATGTCGATGTTATGTCGCATACAAGAAGGGTGTCCTAGCAAAACCATTTCACCTAAGGCTAATCCTTCTATGACCAAAAATGATTCTACTATTGTCTTTCCACCGATACAAAGTGTAAGAAATGACGAACCTAAAATATTCAGTTTCCTCGCTTGTACATCACACCCTGTCTCACTAGAAGGGACTAATTTGCACTCTGGAAACCTCGAGTGAAAAAGGTCAGCATTTACTAAGTTAACTGAGCTACCAGAATCAATGAAAATAGAAATTTCATTGCCATTAGAGAATCCACGTGCAATCGGCCTAGGTTCTAGTGACTCTACGACCTGATTAGTCATTATCCTGTGTCTGTTTTCGAACTTATCTTGTGAAAATTCTGCTGTTCCTTTGTGTATCTAGAACTTGCATCATGTGGAATTCTCCTGTCATATCTAGAAAAACCTCCCCGGGACTTCCCTGAATAATCTCTACTCTTTGTGGCTGGGCAAAATCTCCATCCATGATCTGAAGATTTGCAAACTGAACAATATCTCACTCTGCAATTTGATTTACTATGGCCTATTTTATCACAATTAAAACAACGTATCGTTGTGACTGATCTCTCTGGAATTTTCTTCGATTCTACTCGTGCACATGTCTTCGCTGTTGCATCATTTCCCGAATGCGAGCGACTATCATTATTCTGTGGTTTGGAAACCGCAGCTGACATCTTTGCACCTCCCTGTACAAAACTACTGTCCAGTGTCGGGCATTTTGCTAGATTTTTGTTAATCTGTGCAAACAAAAAGGATTCGTCTGTATCATGATCAATTCTCTTATCAAAACTATCTACAATTACATCTGGGACCGACGTTAAAAGGCAAGCAAAGTGTAACAATCTTTCAAAATTATCTAAGGAGATATTATTTCCAGTTACCCATGGAGAACCTGTTATAGATTTCTTTAACTCAACTACTGCATCAAATAAATTCGCACTGTATGTGACTAGTGAATCATTGCCCTTCTTTATTTTGAGAAACTCTCGCAAATTCCGAACTGCGCATTCACGTTGAACTCCGCCATAAGTAGCTCGTAGAAATTTCTGCAGTTCATTCCAAGTTTTACACCTTCTGAACCCGAAACTGCGTGCTCGTTTCCCAATATCTCCTTTATCTAAATCTAGAAATGATTTAGCCTCTGTTAAAGCTTCAGCGCCATTCGTAATTTTCTTGGAATTCAGATAATTGTTCACTGACTTAATGAAAGTTTCTATGTTTTGGGTTGGCTTCCCATCAACTAACCCTTTAAAATGTGTAATTCCCGCACTAATGTTCGTCACTTTATGCACCACAATTGATTGGGATGTGCTTGCTGCATCGTCCGGCATTTTGTGAGTAATCACACGCCCTGAGCGTAACAACATAAAAAGAGAAACCAAAAAGAACACTAGAGAAAGGCACAAGTTACCCCCTCTAAAAGAAGAACAGAACATGGCGTTCTGTGCAACTTACGAGAATGGGGTACTTACCAATTTTGAAACAGAAAACGAAGTACCTATCTCTCAACTTGCTAACCTGTGACGTCACCAACTCGACGGCGAAGCAAAAAAAAAACACCCAGCGCGTTTCTAGTTGAATCATCACTTTGCGTAATTAACTCACAATCGCCCCTATTCACACTTATTTGGGTATTTTGTTAACCCCAAAATTGCTCTAGAGATCATCCAGATCTATTTCACAACTCCCCACTCCCAGTACTCGAATAGAAACGGAAAAAAGAAGAAAGGTTCCCCGTATTACCCACGTAATCCGACCCACTATGTAACTCGCTATCTTAAGACTGAGGGTTAACCACTCACGACGCTCACGGCCCCGTCGCCTTGGGTATCAACGTTATCAATTAGTCTATCAGTAATCTCCCTCTTTCGCTATCATTAAAGACATTAAAATCATGCTGCCACCATTTAAAATCAAAAGACACCCGCTGCCGCCATTTCAAATCAGACACCGCTGCCAACATTTCATTCTGTAACGAGGACAGAATTAACACTTTTTTGAAAGTGTACGTAACGTGCTCCAACGATCTTATTCATGAAACGGAGGCGTATGAAAAGTTCGCTCACGATAACCCTTACATCTATTTTTCTCCTCTTTCTCTCTCTCTCTCTCTCTCTCTCTCTCTCTCTCTCTCTCTCTCTCTCTCTCTCTCCCTCACCGTGTATCGCCTCTCTCTCTCTCTCTCATCGTTTTCCGAAGTTCACCCACCTGAATCTCACTCATTCTCACCAAATCAATTAAATGGACCATTTAAAGAAACGCAATAGTTTCTACAAAAATAGGTTTATTATTCAAATAACCCAACAAGAAATGAACAAAACAAAGCAAAGATTAAAATGCATAATAAATGAAATATCGAGTTAGATAACTAAACTCTGAACTGTAAAACACTTCTGATTAACGAAGTCTCACTATGGCTAATAGCCTGAAAATATCCAAACTCACACATACTCCCCAAATCAATAATTAGTCATGTCAAAAAACAGTCTACCACATTTTATTCGAAACAGTCCACACTATCCACTCTGTCCACCGACATCTGTCCACAGACATCTTATCTGCCGATTCAAAGCCTGGATCCTCTCCAAAGCTACGTCTAGACAACTGCAGTTCTATCACGTTAATGAACGATCAAACTCACTTTTAGGGCAGATTTTGGCGTAATCTAGATCAAATTAACGCACGTACTCACGAATATACATAACACTTCGGAAGATCACCTGACTGGCAATATTGCTGAGGAATCAAACTATTTGTTGAACACAAAGATTTTACCTCGAGTCTCTCGACCTAGTTCCATCTGACTCCATAAATTCTTTCATCACATCTTAAAGCATTGAAGCTATGAAATGCATATATGTGTCCTTTAAAATTGTAGCAGCCATATTTTCTGAAATATATATATATATATATATATATATATATATATATATATATATATATATATATATATATATATATATATATATATATATATATATATATATATATATATATATATATATATATATATATATATATATATATATATATATATATATATATATATCAGTACGTTAGGGTGAAGGATCATTCCACTATTCCTTTTCAAGGTACTTTATTGTTGCTGCGACGTTTCAGGACTAAAGTCCCATTTTCAAGCTATAAAATTAGAATTTAAAAGTTAAAATAAAAACTCGGACTAAAATTAAGTAAAAAAAGAAAAAACTTTATACATATATACAAATAATATAAAAGTAAAGTACAAAGGATAGGGAGGAGTAACTACCATAAGGTGCTGAAGGCACAGACCGAGTGACTATAAGGGCCGGGTTCAGCTTCGACTTAAACTCACGAGAGATACATGGTGTTGAGGAAGACTGGGTGTTTAACTGTGGAACTAGTTGTTTAATAAAGAGTGTTTCCAAGATTGCTAAATATTGTTCGTTAGGAGTTTGGCCTATAATTTTAAAATCTTTGTAGTTTATGTCATATTTGCATTTTTTTGCATGTTCTCGTATACATGAAAATTCAGGATTAGTCAATTTGATGCCTGTTCTATAGCTTGAAAAGGAATAATGGAATGATCCTTCGCCCTAACGTACTGATGTCTACCGGTTGATAGAACCCTTCTCAATCCTCACTATATAATATATATATATATATATATATATATATATATATATATATATATATATATATATATATATATATATATATATATATATATATATATATATATATATATATCCAACGATCATTATTATAGCACTATTTCGGTCTTTTATAGTATTATATTTAAAACTGAACATGATGGTATTCAAAAATTTATCCATGTTAATCTCACAACAAAGGTATAGTGCATTTTGGAAATATTTCAATGTACATTTAATAAACTTACAAAAATAAAATATTTGAGATATATATTCTGTCCCTTCACAATTATCACATTTGTTACTACTTTTAATGCCTAAAGTATTCAGCCTTTGGTTGGTTGCTAAAGTCCCATGTTTGTACATGTACAGTCGGCCAAATTAGAATTGGCAGAGTTTCGTAATTTTTCGATCACCTGCCTGACGCACGATTCATGCCTGATTAATATATTTTTCTGTTCGAAGGTGGAGTAAATCTTATGTAATGGCGTTAAAAACAGTCACTGTAATCTTTAGAACTTCATGTTATATTATTACGTAAAACTATTTCCCATGTAACAAAATTCACGTGAACGAAACGAAGTGATAAAAAACGTTGAATCACGACCACTGCCATAATACACAGCACTGACTTCTATGGTAGCCTAAAGTTTAAAGTCATTTAACCCATAGCTTTCCTTCATAGTCTAAAGATCATTTCCTGTAACTTCCCCTAAGTTAATCACAATAATTTTTTACATTTACTAAAACAAATTTAAATAAAGTTAAGCTACCATAATTAGATGGATCCCTAAAGCTGCTGTCATTCTGGTGTCGTCTGCATTCGACGTGTCAGCACCAAACATCCCTGGCTCGATCAATTTCTGCTGCTTCATGATTCGGCGCAAATAGCCACTCTTTGATGGCTTTTTATTCAGTCATTTTTATATGAAAAGATATATAAATATGCAAATGGCCAAGAATATAGGACAATGAATAATAAAATATAAGAAAGTAATACATCTGGCCACAATAAACCCCTAAAAAGAGTATGAACATTTTTTTCACACTTGATTTGGCAGACCGTAAAATGAGTACCCTAGTTCTGCATCAAAACTTCTACACCGGAAGAGGCCACATTTGCACATTTCAGCAACAGAGGAGACAGCTATCACTAGCAGTATCGCATAAACATAGTCCTTATATTATGATTTCAGTATAAAGTTGGTAGTAGTTGAACGATTTCATTTGTTAAATTTTACAGAAAACAATGGAATCTCACAAAATGCTATCAAAGATAAAAAAAAATAAAATTATAAGTGTGAAAAATAGGCCTATAGTGGGACTCCTCGAAGCCCCAGAAAAGAGCTAGACCATATGATAGTTGCAGCTGTCAAAGAACAGCCCCAGATGACAGCAGTTGCTGTGAAACAGCAGCTTGGACTGCAAATACGTGTACAAACTGTGCGGAATAGGTTGCATGGGGCAGGAATGCATTACAGGATTCCGGCAAAGAAACCGTTGCTAACGCAACAGCATAAAGAAAAAAGGATGGGACCTGTTTATTCCTATTATAAACTGATTTGTAGTATATACTTAAGTTCATTACGTTATATATAAAAAACTAATGCAATTCGACTATAAAGTGAAAATAATACATAGTTGCAAAATGAAAAAAGAAACTTTTGTTATTTTGTCCTTATTACTGTATATATATCCTAGACCTAAAGCTGAGAAATGATCAATAACTATATGTATTTGACTATTCATACAGGAATTATCTGTTTAATGGGAATTATACTGCACATTTATCTTCATATAGTTGTCTTGAGATATAATTTCAATGCATGCCTATAGGCTATTAGGAAACATTGTAATTTTCATTTATAGAGTATAAATCATAAGATAGGTCTATGTTGTAACATATAAAAATGGAAGAAAATGTCTGTGAAGCTGTAGGCCTACTGTTCTCTCTTTTTTTTTAAAGATTAACTACTCTCTATTGAATTGTCTGTCATTTGAAATAATATTTTTTGTGGAGAGATATGCTGAAAATAACATCACGACTTCAAGGCGTAGCGGCAGAATATCAGCTGGGTTATGGGGATGGATGGCTGCCAGTGGACCGAGAGGGCTAATTGCCATCGACCGTTTCTGAACACCAATCAGTGTATCGAAATTTTACGGGACATTTTAGCACCCTCAGTTCGAAAACTATTATTGCCGTATCCCATGATAGTATATATCGCCACAGACAATTTTGCGGTCCACAATGCAGAGGTTGTAAAGCAATGGTTCCAGCAGAATCCAGACGTGGTTCGAACTGACTGGCCTGCCAAGTCTGCAGATCTGAACCCAATAGAAAACTTATGGGCCTACATGACCCAACAATAGGGTGTTAATCGTGCTTACGCCAAAGAGAACCTTATAAAGCGTGCAATAGATATTTGGGAAAACTTAGGGCCAAAGAGGGGAGCAGCAAATACTTGTGAAGTCCTTGTTGCATCAATGCCAAATAGGATAAGATGCGTGCTAGATGCACGAGGATCCTATACAAAGTTTCATATAATGTGACCAATTTTATCATTTTATTCTCCTTAGTTTAACAGTGTTATTTTGTATTTGACATAATTTCCGCTCATTTACTACTCTACCATTTTCTTATTCATGTGATTCTATACGTACTTATAGGCCTATGTTGGGACTGAATTCCTACTTAATTCATCTCTCTCATATATATATATATATATATATATATATATATATATATATATATATATATATATATATATATATATATATATATATATATATACCTCACCTACTGATATGGATATGTTTATTTTCATTTGTTTGTTAGCTTTACTCCTTATTTAACTGCATTACAACTTCACGGATTTCTTCTTTTTTTTCTTATGTGTGCACACACACACACACACACATATATATATATATATATATATATATATATATATATATATATATATATATATATATATATATATATATATATCATTTAGTTTTTATTGCAAATATCGGAAATAGACTTAAATGAGAAAATTGCCTTTCATATTTTCTAACCTTTCAGCTATGTATAATATGCTCACGGCAGTAGGTCTAGACATACGTGTGAAACTGATTCTAATTAATTTCTGTTTAGGAGAAATGAATATCTACATCAAGATTAACTCAAGAATGCTTTTATGAAAGTAATTCTTTCGTCCTAATGTATTCTTCAGCTTTGACTCCCACAGCTTTCCGCCTTGTGCGAATGAAACAGGATGACATGCGAGGAATTAGATTGAAGAAAGACTAAATTGTTTTCATCTGATTTCTTATGTTGGTTTTTGACATGAGATAGCTAGGTCTGAGTAAATTATGTTAAGCACTAATCAAAAGGATAAGAACAAAGGAGAACTTTGTCAATAACAAAGAATAACGGGAATAATCAAATAAAGCAGATTAATATAGATATTGTCGATTTAAACATTCATTCACATGACGCATCCGAGAGAGATACTGCTGAAAATAGGCCTACTGTAGGTAATCAGGTGTCAGAATTGGAAGTCAAATTTAATCCAGTTAAATGTGCCATGCCAATTATTTCATTGATCAAAGGACAAAATTAGTTGAATTACACTTTGCTATAAAGAATATTGACAGGCTTCATTATTATTGATCGGCTGTAGGTGACGAACGACGACACACCAGTACTGTACGATACGTTGGGTCATCGTCAAGACTCGAGCAGAAGCAAAGCCAATTCCAATTGCTTCTGAGGCTGTCACGATTGAAAAGCAAATAATATTGTACCTGCATATGGTAATATTTCCATAACGAACGATGAATAAAGAAACTGCGCCAATTTTTCTTTGGCCGACTGTACATACTTAAAGATCACTTCTCTCTCTGCGACTCCAATACATGAGGCGTTTATGCTTTTCCATATAAATCTCCAGTCCAAAAGAGGATAGTTTTCTTCAACATTTGGTTTAACATGTGGTCTTATCATATGGTAAATTTCCTTACTCTTTATATTTGGAAACTTGCTGTGTTTATTGACTTTTCGTATTACATCTATAGCAAATGAATAAAATGGAGTAGCTAAAAATGACAATTCAGTGTAGTTTCTCTCATCTACTAGATAACTTAATCTAATACTGCAATAGTAATAGCATAGACCTTCATCATTAAATAATTCTTTTAAACAAGTTGCACAAAATATTGAAAGCTCTTTAAAATGTACATTTATTATTCCTAGTCCTCCATCTTCCCTCGGTAAACACAGTGTTTCTGTTTATAGGATGATAACTATCACTCCATACACATCTAAAGATACAAGCATTGATTTTCATGACATATTTTTTCACTGGCGGCACCGTATGAGAGATGTACCACACTCTACTTAATATTAATGAATGAATGATTATAGCTTTTTGGAGCAACGACAATTTCCTTTGGCTTAAAATATTTACTGAAGTTTCAATTTTCTTTGTAACTGCATACTAGTTTTCTTCACATGTATTCACATAATCATTATAAAAATCTATTCCTAAAATTTTTGTACAATCAACAGACTTTATCCAATCTAACGGCCATGTTTTCCTGTTTTTCCATTTGCCAATGCCCATTATCCTAGTTTTATCTTTATTTAGTTTGGCACCAGTCGCTTGCTCAAATCTCTGAATTTCTTTACAGCAGTCACATATTGATTCATCAGATGACAATAATGCAGATGAATCATCAGCATAACCTTGAATAGTGATATTCATTTTACTAGGAAGACTAGGTCCTACTAACATATTATTGGATTTAATAGCTTTATACAAAGGTTCCTGGAAAATAACGTACAACAACATTGATAGAGGGCATCCCTGCCTTATAGATCTTTTTACGAAAAATGAAGAACTAGGAAATCCATTTACGTGAACACAGCTTTTACAGTCTTTATACAACATTTTTATCATGACAGTAAATTCATCAGGAAATCCCAATTTTTTCATAACTTTAAAAATAAATTCTACATTGACCCTATCAAAGGCCTTGGCCCAATCTATATTAACAACAGCTAATTGCTGGTCATTTTCATTAACATAGAACAAAATATCTCTTATTGTGTTATTACAATTGATAATGGATTTTCCTTTAACTCCACAATATTGTTCTTTAGAAATTATTTTCTGCATAACACATTTTAATCTGTTTGTTAAGACTTTGGCAAAAATCTTATCATCTGAGTTCAAAAGCGAAATCGGTCTCCAATTTTCTATAAGTCCTAAGTCTCCTGATTTTGCAATTAACTTTATTATACCAAATAATTGGCTGTCGCACAATTTTTTGGCAGTACATATGTATCTTATCATTTCCATAAAGTCTAGCTTGATCATTTTCCACACCTTCTTATAAAACTCTATTGGGAGTCAGTCCATCAGAACCAGGAGATTTACTGTTACTCATGCTCTTAATGGCATCCCAAACTTCATCTCCCTGGCTGGATATCACAAGTCAGCAGTTCTTTATCTTCCTCATTTAAAACCAACCCACATTTTTCTAAAAAATATTCTTGGTAATTTTCATCAACATCTACTGCACTGAAAATATTTTCAAAATGTTGTTTTACATAGTGAAAAATCCCTTCCGTATTGTCTATCTCTGAACCATGTTTTCGTTTTATACTTTCAATTAATGATGTGTTTCTTTTCTTTTCCTTTCCAAGCAAATACACAGATACTTTTTCTCCTTTGGTTATGTCATCCAATTTCACTCTCATCTTCACGCCTTCTAAAATCTCATTTTGAATATCACATATTCTGTTTTTCAAAAGCCTTATTTTGTCATAATCTACCTCTGTCTTATAACTAATCTCATAGATATTACGTAATCTAGTCTGAAACAGATTTAACAAACCATATTTTTCTCGTGACAAATTTTTTGACAGATTAATAAAAAATAGTTTACACTGAAGCTTCGCCCATTCCCACCAGCCAAGGATACTGGTATGCTCATTTTTCTGAGATCTAATATTTTGCCAAAATTGATTAAAGTTATCTTCCATTTCCTCTGAAATTAAAACTTTTGTATTAAGTTTCCAAAATTCTTCACCTCTTTTGTACAAACTAAGTTTAAATCTTAAAATCACCATACTGTGGTCTGAAAAACTGATGGGAATGGTTTCTGGAAAACTAATCTTATTAAATAATTTTTTAGTATAAATCCTGTCTATTCTTGAACCATAATTTTCACGGACATAAGTATAATCAGGCATCTTATTTGAATACATATAATTATCTTTTAATCCAATGTTCTTAACTACATTACTCAATGATTTTGACATTAGATTACTACAATCTCTAAGACAAGTACATAATACAATTGAAGTCACCCCCATGATAATGTTTTCACAATTATGTCGTAAGTAGAAGAGAATCTTATTATTGAAAAGGTCCTCCCTTTCACTTGCTTTATTTGTGCCTGATGGTGCATAGATAGATATTTAAGATAGGGATAGCACAATTATATACTATAAGATATTCTAATTCCAATTATTCTTCCTTCATTATCCATTTCTTTAGTTAATAACTTAATATTACTTTTCCTATTAATACATGTAAGTGTTCCACCTTTGATATTAACTGTTGTGTTTAATACAATTTCAGAGTATCTATCCAGATACTGCAAAGAGGAAATAACTTTAACATTATGTTCTTGGATCAGTAAAGCATAAATTTTATAATACATCATTAAATTAACTACCTTCATTTGTTTATTCATATCGTTTAACCCATTAATATTTAAAGTAGCGACACAAAGTGCCATTATTACAAATATACATTTAAAAATGAACTTATCAGATTTTCTTTTTCTTAACTGCATCAGTTTTTCTACCATTTTTCAAATCTTTCCGTTTTTCATGCATTTTACCAACACTTTCCAAGTTCAAGTTCCACTTATGAGGGCCACTATTCTTTGATACCTTTATTCCTTTATCTACGCCATCTTCCTTCATCTTTGGAGAGGAAAAGCAGTGTTCTTCATACGAAGATGCATCATTTACCTCCATATATTCTTCGTCATCTTCATTTTCCCTGTAAGCCGATGCAACCGTGGTTATAACCTCCATGCCGTTATCGTCTCCACTATCGTTGGCATTGTCTTCGTTATTCCAATTATCAGGCATATATAGATTCCAAAGTAAAGGGAATCCGATTCTCATCGTCAATACCGTTGTTATCAGGTGGTCCTCTGAATTTTACCTGAGAAGTCCCTATAGGAGCCGAGACAATTTCATCCATGTTTCCCAACAGATATTTAGGCGCACTCTCGATAACTTGTATATACTTGTTCTTCAGATACAGAGAAAGAACTCAAGTCGATTTCGTTCATGGTCTCATCGTTCGTAGTTTGCTTCTCTAATGAATCATTCTCTTCTGATGTAGGCAACTATTAGCTTCAGCATTTGTTACGCATTCTTCTTCTGCTGCCTCTTCCTGACTTTTCAAATGCCAGTTTTCATCGGCTTGAGCACTTTCTACAGTATTTCCGTTTTCTCTGTCTGGCACTTTCGTTTTCTTTAACAATTTCTGCTTTCTTCTTTTCTACATCTCGTAGGTTGTCTGCATGGGCATCTTGATTCAGTTCTTCATTATTTTGAGAATCATGAGTTTCTACAAGCTGATTATTCATAGATGGGAAATCCGACAGGTTAGAAATATTCAACCTTGGTTCATTATCAAAGTTGCATTCTGCTGCCATATGTGTTTCTCTTCTACACTTGAAACACCTTCTATGCTGTCCGTTGTAAAGGAATGTGACATTATTGCCACAAATTTTTATGGAAGATGGAATATTTCTCTTAAGTTCCATTTTTGCTGTGCGTACACCATTCAGCATACCATTTGCTTTTCCATGCGAGTAAGTATTGTTTCTAATTAAGTGAACTTTTCCATATTGACTTAACACTTGTCTAAGCATAGAATCCTCCATATCAAATGGGGCGTATCTTATAGATACGTAAGTAAGAACATTACTGAAGTTTACCACATTAACATTATCATTATTACTAATATTAACGATCTGATCTTCGTATTTATTAATGAAGGTCTCAAAGGAAGCATGGTCCCTAAACTTGCCAATCACTCTATTAATAGCGTGCCATAAGTTGAAATCCAATTAATTCATTTCCTTTGATATTGAGAATATTGTTAGAGGCAGAAGGAAACCAGTGGGACACTCCAGTACTTTATTACACGTCCAATCAGTACAGAGGTGTGACTGCAAGTAAGGTGCAGGCGTGCGGGAAACATTGGCGCCAATTCCGCTCTCCTCCTGACAACATACATCATATACAATCAACCATCCTACATCCCCCCCCTAAGATTATGGTATGGCATAATATTAAATGAAAATAATAATAAGTAAATATGTATTAAATACATATATATATATAGACAAAGAAAACTGTAAAAGGAAAATCCCCATAGGACAAAAGTAATGGTTAACACTGAGTGTCACAACATACAAGGACATGCATGACAACAATAAGAATTAATAGTACATGCATAAAATATGTTTGCACAACAGAATTTCTATCCAATTCAGCTTACCGAAAACAAAAGATAAAATGAGCATGAGGAACAACAAAATATAACTGTACAAGGTGACGCAAGTACAAGCATGGGTTAACGCTCAATATCACCCATGACATACTCGCCCATCCATGAGGGTTGCACTCTGCACCTTTTTGGACGAGGTGGAGTGGGTTGCAGGCGTGGGGGAATGGCTGAGGACGTTGGGGGCTGCCATTTTAACACTTTCAGGTGCTTCCTGTTTCTAAGTGACACCCAACCGCTTCCATCCAGCCTAATGAGATACTGTCGGTGGCCCTTAGACTCCACTACCAACCCAGATCGGTCCCAGGTTTTGGTTACAGGATCCTGCACTCTTACCCTGCAGCCTACAACCAAGGGTAGAAGCTCCCTGGTACCAGTAGGTGGTGGGGTCTCCTCTTGTGACTCTGCCATTCGTAGCTCCCTCCGCTGATTTATCTCATCCCAGTGTCTCTCCACCTTGTAATGCTGTCTGGGTGTTGGCATTCCATCTCTGAGCTGCCTGCCGTTAGCGAGCTGCGCTGGGGACTTGTCAAACCCCTTAGGGGGTGTATTGAGGTACTGAAGAATTGCCAGGGATGCCTTGTTGCAATCGAGGCTGCCTCCTTTGCCTATGTTAGACCTGATGATCCTCTTGGCAGTCTTGACTGCTGCTTCGGCCCTTCCGTTAGACGTGGGGTAATGGGCTGACGACAGGCGTACCGTAACCCCCCATTTTCTGAAGAATGATGTGGTCTCTTCACTAATGAGGTTTGTGCCCCCATCTGTCGAGATTAGCGCTGGTGCTCCCCATCTTGTGAAGTATGTCCTCAAAACTGATATAATTCTTGATGACGTTGTGCCATGTGGGAAGTGTGGCACTTCCAGCCACCCGGTGAGCCTGTCTGCATAGGCCATGTACATATGGCCCTCCAACTGTAGCATGTCCACCACTTTCGACTGGAATGGGTATTCTGGGGGTGGTGTGAGTACTAATGGTTCAGCAGGTTGTGATGGAGCATGTACATCACAAGAGGCACATCCATCCCTGTGGCTCTGCAGGTCACCTTCCATCCCTGGCCAGTAAACCGATTGTCTAGCCCTGCAGAGCATGGAGTCTACCCCATGATGTCCTGCTTGAAGGCCTGTAATGACTTGACGGCGAAGTTCCTCTGGGATGAGCAGACATGGGCATCCTTGTTCGTAAGTGTAGACCATCAGGTCTTCTACCTTAGGTAACCTGTCCCTAACTGAGTAAAACTGACGTAGGCAGGCCACCTCCTGTGCCCTCTGCGGGCGCCAGTCGTTTACTGCAACTTTAGCTGCCAGCAGCTGGTACACAGGGTCTTTAGAGGCTGCTTCTTTGACCCTCTCCTCATCCAGCATGAGACATTCTTGCTCAAGGGCGGTAGTCATATCCTCTTCAAGTTCAGAATCCTTGTCATCTGGTTTGCAACGGAGAGCAGGGAAGTGTGATAAGAAGTCAGCAGCGAAATTCCTCTTTCCTGGCAAGTATCCTACCTGGAACCTGTATTGTAGGGTCTTCTCCTTGAGACGGAAGAGTCTTGGGTTTAGTATATCCTTCAGCTCTCTATCACCCAGGAGCTTGACCAGCGGGTGGTGATCAGTCACGATCAGTAAGTTGGGGCAGCCCAACAGGAGTAGACTGGCCTTCTTGAGACACCATGTGACAGCTAAGGCTTCTCCCTCAACAGCAACATACCCAGCTTCAGTCTGCGACAAATGGCGGCTCCCACATAAGGCAATACGCCACCCACCCTTGCAGCAAAATGGGACATCAGCCGAGGCACAAGCACAGTACTGCTGCAGGATGACAAACCCGATCCCATCCCTGCTCCAATCTGTAAGGGCCACTGTAGGTCGGGATTTGTCATAGTATACCAGCCCATCCTTGGACAGCTTGCATATGGCCTGTGCTTGGTGGAATCTCTCTTGTAGGTTGCTATCCCAGTACACATTCTTCCTTGTAGACTTCTTCAGGAGGTCTCTAAAAGGTTCCATCAGCGGGGCAGTGGCGAGGAAGGGTGCCAACTGGTTGACAAAGCCATATCATGACCTGATGTCAGTGACAGAGGGGTTGTCTGGAATAGGGAATCTCCGTATGGCAGCTAGACTCTCCTCTGTGGGCCTGTATGAATCCCATCCCAGCTGGAATCCGACGAAGTTCACTTCTCTTCGGCAGAAACTGAATTTTCTCTGGCTTGAGGGTTATGCCCTTTTTGGCACATGTGTCCAAGAAATTATAGGTGTGCCAGAAAGCCTCCTTGACGCTGTTGTCATACAGAAGAGTATCGTCCACACATTTGTGTTTTTGGGGGATGTCCTTGATGGCGTCATCAAACCTCTTGGTGTAGGCATCTGAAGCTGAACTGAACAGTGTCCCATGGGTGTTCTTCTGTACTGGTAACGCCCCCAGGGTGATAAAGGTTGTGAGTCTGCGGCTCTCTTCACCTAACTCCACCTGGTGGAAGCCCCATTGCACATCTGCCACTGTCTTGAAGGAATGTAAAGGCACCCCAAAGATCATGTCGAAAGGAGCAGGGGTGTGATGCGTCTCTCTCCTGCAGGAGGCATTAAGGCGTTGAAAGTCCACAGTGCGGCGGGGCTGACCTGACTTCTTGGCAACAATGGCCATCCTCGCACACCATTCTGTTGCTTCATCAGTAGGTACCTCCTCAATGATGCCCTTCTTGATGTCCTGGTCCAACTGCTTCTTCACTTCTGACTCCCAATGCTTCGGCACTGATGCTGGGGTGTGGCATGCATAGGTGGTTGCCCCCAGCAGTAGATGAATATGGTGTGGCTTGCCCTCCATGACTGGGAGGGGCTCCCTCTTTGTATTGAAAGTTGATGATGAAAAATGGCGCAAGAGCCAATTCTCCAGCTTTGGGATGTTCTCCTCCACTGGTGGAAAGGGCATGGATGAGGGCTTAGGCAGGGATGGCCCAATGGGTGTGGGGACCTCATGCTCCAGTGCGAGGCTCACTGACATTGGTAGGTGGTGGGGAAAGGACTGGGGCACGAGGCCAAGGTCCTTACAAGCAGCCAATGAAAGGAAGAAAGACCTTGCAGACTTGATGAAGTACACTTCTTGGACGGTTGTCCTGGCACCGTACTGAATGCGAAGAGGGGCAGTCCCCATACACTCCAATCGAACATTGGCAACATCACGTAGGCCCCTGCAGTGTTGTGAAAGGGCAGGTCTTTCAATGAGGGTCGACAGCAAGGTGGGGCCTGCAACGCACGCTTGGGCCCCTGTGTCTACCACAGCCCATACAGGCTTGTGACCCTTAGACCTAGGCCCATGCACTGATGAGGACACTATCACTTGTATAGTAGGCTGCACACTGGGTTGTACCCCGGCGGTGACTGCTGCCAGTGTTACTGACGAAGCAGGGGCATCACTCACCATCTTCTTCTTGCTCCTACAGAACCGTTTCAAGTGGCCAATTTTTTGACAGCCATGACAAGCACTATTTCTCGCCGGGCACAAGACCTTCCTTGGCTCATGCTGCACTCCACAGTTCCCACACATACGAGCATTGATGGAAACTGAGGACCTCTCACCACTCTTCACCGCTGCACACTCAGGGGGGCTGGGGTCTGTCTCCACATCAGCCGCACGTGGCTCTTGATGCCATGTATCATGCTGGGTATGGAAGCATCTTTGCGGGCTGCCTCATATGTCGCACACATTGCCCTTAAGGCATCTATACTACAAATGGAATCACACGACCTGTAGAGGTCTCTTTTCAATATCTCATCCCTTAGACCTACCATAGGCTTCCTAATAAGCATATATTCGGACAAATTGCTATGACAGCTAGGACACTGGAAGCCACAATCCATGGCTTTTTGAGAGCACTTTGCAAAATATTCACTAATTGACTCCTGACGTCCTTGCATATACACAAAAAACTCACCCAATGCAAGGCCTGGTTCGAAGCACGCAGAACCATGGTCCCTATAGCATCCAAAGCCCCTTCTGGAGACAAATTAGCCCACTGTGCATCAATATACCTGGTATCCAGTGTACGTTGCAACTCTGGGGTGTAGTGAAGCCTAATGTGTTGAACTGCATCTGTTGGTTGAAGCTTATATAGCCTAAACCACTGTGTCATGGACCGTTTCCAAGTCCTGAAGGAGGCCGACGACATTTCCAAAGCACACTTCTCTGGTAGTGGTGGGGCTGGGGCCCTGGGACTGCTCTGTAGACACAAGCCACTCGCCATTGTAGCCAAGCGGTCATTAAGGGCTTGCAACGCATCTTGCCCTTCGGCAACTACATGCTGAAGAGCTGGTGATCTTGGTGCCACTCCAACGGGAGTACTGTGGGCACCCCTGGAGGATCATCGTGCCCTCCTTGTCGTGAAAGACGGTCTCCCTGGTGTAGACATCCTTATCCTTTTACAGCACCCTACTCACTGCGCCATGTTAGAGGCAGAAGGAAACCAGTGGGACACTCCAGTGCTTTATTACACGTCCAATCATTACAGAGGTGTGACTGCAAGTAAGGTGCAGGCGCGCGGGAAACATTGGCGCCAATTCTGCTCTCCTCCTGACAACATACATCATATACAATCAACCATCCCACAAATATCAAATATCACTTTACACGCTAATTCATGTGATGGGTAGCACGAAAACATTAACCCAAAGGAGTCCTTTCTCCTGACTGGCATTTTTGGGTAATACCTCATCTTCTTGTAGCTTAGAAGTTGGCCACCTGAAGTTTATGATTAAAGCTCCCAATAGATGGCAGCACCGTCGCCGAAGCCACGCGCAAGTTCCCCCCTAGGCAACGTTAGGGAGGGGGAGGGTGCTCAAGAAAAGCTACTCTACTTTCCAAGCTTAAACACACTTATGACTTAAGATTGTCCACTGTTACCCATGCATCTTTACTAACCTTTCACGTCAATCCCACATAGAAGCTCAGTCTTTAACACAAGAAATTCGTGAAAATTAGCAGAGCCACAACAACAGGTTGTTTACCTTGCGGCCCTGTACACCTTTTCATCTAATGGTTATTTGAGAAAACTATATAGAATGTTGTTAAATATGACGTTGTTAAATACTGTTCAATTGGAAAGAGTACTATGCCCAAAGCCATGGTTGTGTTGTAGGTTAAACATAATAAGTAAGTTGGACTATAAGAAGAGTGAGTGTAATATATATGCGTTAAAACAGTACTTTCTTAGTAAATTGAAGTGTAATACCATTCATATATACTGTGATGGCTCTGTAAATGGTAATAAAGCTGGTTGTGGCGTGGTTGCTCGTGAATACTATGAAAATGATGTTAGTGTGGATGAAATGATGTCTAAGAGGATTGAAGATGAAACATCATCTACGGTAGCAGAGTTACATGCTATACATGAGGGACTCGATAAAATGGTTGTTAATAAAATGAAGGATATGTTTGTATTTGTTGATTCCCAGAGTGCTTTGTTAGCCTTAAATAGTTGTGAGGTGGCTGCTCTCTGTAAAGGGTTGGTTTGTCGGTTACAGGAGAAAGGAATAATTATCAAGTTCATTTGGGTTCCATCACATATTGGTATTTTATTAAATGAAGTTGGTGACAATTAAATAAGCAAAATAAAATAAACATGAACAATGTAACATAGAACATAATTCCTTCATATTCACCAGTCATTCAGCATTAACAACTTACCCAAGTCGTTCAAGTTGCCACTCTCCTCCCACCCCCACCTTCTTATCCACATCTGTACTGTGCTGGGGGACACACCAATATCAAATGCAATGGCTCGTATCGAGAGGCCATTGCCGCCTAAAGTGATAATTCGTCCTCGCAGCAGCACCAGATTTCTGAAATCCCTTCGATTCAATTTGAGTGGTTATGAAGTCTGACCCATTTAAATAAAATTCCTGCTGACGACCTCACCTCTGTTGGGATTCAGGTTTTGTTTCGAGTTGAGTAAGACAATACCTTGCTTCATATATCATTATATCGTTCCTTGATTGTAGGATTAGCCAATAGGGAACGTAATCATTGTGGTATGAAATAAAGATCCTTCTGTTAAATTTAGCATACTCACGTAATTGCTGTTCCTGTTAATAACATTATATTGAGAATTGAATGACTCGCTAAGCACTGCTTCATAAAATGAGCTCGGTAACAGTGTTCACAAATTCTCTAACCTAGGTTTGAATATAATTATCTAAGAGAGCTCTACAATAAACACTTACATTTTACTCAGGCTTGGAGTAATTGTAATTTATTTGAAATGTTTTTAATTGCACGTTTTTAAGTTAATTGTAATTGCACTTTTTTATTTATACCTAATGTAATTGTAATTGTAAATGCAACTGAAAAGTTCAAATAATAAAGTAAATTTATTTGAAATTGTTAAGTTCGAGCAGTCCTCTTAATTTTCGAGAATTCCTCTTAATCAAATGCAATAGAGAGGTGTTTTCGTCGCTACCCAATTTAGTTTTAAGGGAGAATCTCAACAAGCTAGCTACCAATTCTAAAAATTTATTGACTCCTTTTTTTTTTTTGCAAAAAGTTTTTTAGATAAATTTTTCCAATATTTGAGTTTTACATTTCAGCTTTGTTTTCTTATAATAGGCATCATAATTTTCAACATAGTAAACATACTAACAATTTACTCAGACAGATCATAGGATGTTAACAATAATTTCTGCAGGAGGTCTAAAATATTTTAGATATGTTTGTTTTGTATTTGTACTAAAGGTGTTATAAGTTACAACTTACAATTGTTGCAGAAATTGATTGTAAAAGGACAACACAAAACTCAAGTATAAAGTCTTCTTTGCAACTATCTGCATTTTGCTTGTTATTTTTTTTTAATGAAATAGGTGTGCGGAAT
The DNA here is from genome assembly GCA_039081455.1 of Macrobrachium rosenbergii. Taxonomy (NCBI): domain Eukaryota; kingdom Metazoa; phylum Arthropoda; class Malacostraca; order Decapoda; family Palaemonidae; genus Macrobrachium; species Macrobrachium rosenbergii. The sequence continues at coordinate 31,571 of JANJGK010003848.1, forward strand.
GTAACTGAGCAATAATTTATTTATATGTGTTTGTAGCTGTAATTACAATTTCGAAATATTAAAATTGTGATATTATACTAATGATAGTATTTAATATTGTTCCCCATCTTGTAATTGAAGTTATAACTGTAATTCGATAACAGGTCAGGTAATTATGATTCTAATTGTAATAGACATAAAGCAAATGTAATTACCCCTAACCTGCTTATATTATATATGCAACAGTAGCTATTCGTTGGTATTCATACTCCCAACATCGATTTTGCACTGAATCAAACAAACCCGTCACCAAACAGATAGCATAGGTGTGGCGGGGTGCAAAAAATAAAAAAAAAACAATAAAAAAAAAATAAAAAAAAGACCCACAAGCTTGAATTTTTCTTACTTACGGAAATTACTACAACACAGACTTTCCCCTGACGTTATCGGTAACTGGACCCTCACACAGAAATGACAATTAAAAGAAATTTTTTTCTACCTGCCCTCATGGAAATGTCGAAAACTGTGAGAGACTTCCTTCTGTTCGAAGCATAGTCTAAGCGTAGGTTGAAATGTAAAGGGACTTGAAGAGCAAATTTTGAATACAACGTCAATTTGGCCATCTACCATCTCTAAGCGAGATTGTCGGATATTTCTTCAGTTGAACTTCTTAACATATAGTGTGTGTATCACTTAACTGATTTTGATAAGTAGTGTGGTTGTGTTAAGTCATTCCCAATTTATTTCTTGTGTTTTGGGTAGTTTTATTGCATCGAAACTAAATAACTTTCAGATTGGCGCCAAATCATTTGTGTTGGCGACAAGATCCTTCCTGTTCGCGCCAATTGCATGTGCTTCTTGTCTGCCAAACCACGATTAATTCCTGCTCACCTATTGATCCTCGATCCTGGCTTTGCATCTGTGCACTTGTAAGAAAGCCCCGTCCTTTGTCCTCCTTTATTTGTGTGCGTAAAGTCAAAGGTAAGTCCTCACTTGATATTTGCTATTTCCATGTTGCAACTATCGTACCCTGCGGGTAGAAAAGCACGTAGAATCACCACCTCGCTCGCTCTCTTCTCTCCTTGGACCATCAGATAACTTGGTTGTTTTATTACTTATTAATATTTCATTGTCCACGGGAAAGAGCCGTGTTGTCATACTTTTATTAAGACTACTGATTCATATGGCAGGCGCGTGCTGATTTGAATTCACGTATCCTTTTTGTTTTTCGTGAATAATTACACTGTCATTTTTTGTTGGGAGTAACTGCATTGTCATTTCATGTTTTCTTGTAATAAATGCAAAATCGTACCAGTCTTTTATAAGGGCCTTCAATTAAGCCTTTTGAATTACTGTGTCCTCATAACTACACAACTAAGACGGTATTTTGAACTATTTATCCTTTAATACTAGGCGATGATAAGATATACTAGTACATATCTATATCAAATTTTAAATTGGGTTCCTCACAGGACCAATCATACATGTGCTAACATACATTATCTATTATTGTGAGGCTCGTTATCCTCAGGAGCCTAGCCTGAATGCTAGCAGTTCGAGAATTAATCTCCACAGGACTAACATATACAGACATCGGTGGGCGGCTGTTACCCTCACTCCTTGGATTGTAACCAGACTTTTTAACTTCTGTTCATTGTAATATTTAATACACGTGAGTGTCTGCATTAGCTGTTGGAGCCTCGGTGGCACAGTCGGTTACAGCAGCAGCTTCGGACTTCATAGAGGTCTGTGGCGCGGGTTCAAATCCACAGCCGACTGATCAGAGAGGCGGACACTTTGCTATCCGTGTAGACACCCCGGGATTATGTATGTAATCAACGGATAGGTTTGCTTAAAAAGCAAATGGGTGTTACAGACTAAATACACACACAAAACAAAGCCACTCCAACATCTTCTAAAAAAATAACAAACATCTCACACGTCTCAAACTCTCGACCTACCTGCGCAACAACTTCTCGCTGCTGGGAAGAAGGGCGTTGGGTCTGGTATGAAATATCTACCATACGCTACCGGGGTCTAAGCGATGTCAGCCAGGGCAGCCGATCGAGACTACGGTCTACCCAAAAGCCAAATCAAAAGTCCTTCAAAAGAAGGCATCGTGCTTACCCCATACAAAAATGGGAAAAAAAGCACGTTAAAAAAAAGAAGAAGAAGTGTCTGCATTAGCTGTTAGAACCTCAACTGATTGACTGACGTCGCGAGTTTGGAAAAAAATCCACTTAAATCCTGATAAGTATCCTGTATAAACTGACATATTCAAATATGAAAATGCGCACACTGAAATGCGTTAACAGACACCAGACCTGAGCAGCAGGCAAAACGAGTTTCCCGCAAATAAAACAATTGAGGTCAAATAAAGCAAGCAAATCGTGGCCATGTGGAAGTGAACAACATGTAAATATTTTCATCTGTCCTGTGACCCTTGAGTGCAATGATCTTCTGTTGTTCTGGCAATTAGGAGCACTTGGGAACCTCAAGGCACGTCTTACATTGAAAATTTTATTGAATCATAAACACAAATTACGGCAAATACTAAGTACTTGTATTATATTTTGAATGTGTATTTACGGTAACTACACATTTGCAGATTGACGCTGGTTGTCATGCATGCGGCGCGTTCTGCCCTTCAAAGCTTCGATGTTAAGTGGCCTCCTCCCCCTAGCTTTTAATTCGTCCCTCGACCATTCACTGCTCTCAGGCCTCAGGGAGTCAGGGTCCGTCTGTGCTCGCTCTCTCTCTCTCTCTCTCTCTCTCTCTCTCTCTCTACAAACGATGAAATAAATGGGTTAGAATTCCAGACTGGGAGCCAGTAGCTGCTTGAAGATTTTAGTTTGGCGACACAGATGAGTGAATGAGTGCATCTACTGGTCATGGATGAAGAATTCAAGGTTTTGACATATGAACCAGCAGGTGTTAATTACATTTAATTGGGCAATAATTATTATTTGTACCACATCATTGCTGTCATCCAAAACTCCATTTCCCCGAAGGAACTGAAAGAAACGTGCAAAACCAAATAGACGAAGAGGCAAAGGCTGAACGGCAGACGAGTGGAAAACTCTCTTCAAAGCAAATAATATTGTCAGGCATGACATAAAAAAAATAATTGTGAACAAATGCAGAATGCTTGGTTCAATTATTATACATCAAAATGCAAGAGAGGGAACCCAGATACTTGCACTGCAGGAAATGCATTTCAATTGTGATCTGACTGGGGAGAAAGAAGGCTATCATGAGTTAGGAAATCTGCCGAAACAAAATAATGTAAAAATCGAGCGGGTTTTGTCAACAGAGGTGCTGCCTATTGTCCTCCAGTTGCACGCTCCATGGTATTGGGTACATTCTGTCTCCCGTTAGAATACCTCAGCCTCTTTGTGCCTCAGTAGGCTGCCTTAGGTTTTCCATAATTCTCCATGCATGGTATATAAATGACTCTTGTTCGGAGAAGAGATGGAAAGTGTGAGGATGGAAGTGCAAAAGGAGAAGAAGGAAGACCAAGAAGGAGAGGTGGATGGGCGGAGGAAGAAAGGCTTGAAATGAAAGGTGCAAAAGAGATGAGCAAATACATCGACTGACTCTGCAATATAACTGAGAATGCAGAAAGAAAGAAAGAAAGACAACACCATAAAGGAACAAGAGTTTGCCAGTGTATACCTTGATGAGGGAAAGGTTTCGTTGTGCAAACATACAGGTGACAGAAAACCACAGGAATTGTAGGGACGTAACATGACGTAGCATACCTGCAATGGTCCATGGTGGGATCTAGATTGAAGAGGGAAGTCACCACAGAACAATGGCTGACAGGCGAGGAGGAGGAGAAGGAGAAGCAGTGAGGTAAAACACGTGGGCGGGAGAGTGAATGACTGATGTGAGGTCCTGTAAAAGTGGGCGTGAGTCAAGGGTTTGGTGTGTTTTTATGGCTGTCTATTTATCGTATGAACTGAAAGATGCGAAAAGTCAGAGAAAGGGAATTGGATATGACGGATGACAGAGGATGATAGGAAAGGTAAGCCACAGAGTATGAGAGGCAAGGAAAGCAGCTGCGTCTGTTGACAAGATGAGGACTTGAGTGCCTCTGGAAGCCTTTGATGAAGGTGTTGGTCTTTTTTTGAAGGGATCACTGAGCAATTCTCATTTGTAAAGCGAGACTTTAATATTGAATGTTAATGTACTATATAAGGGTGAAAGGTGGACGCTATTCAAAGGAAAAGGTTAGCCTGGGTGAAAGGATGGCCCAGAAAGTTTTGAGATGGTAAGAGATATTGTAGAGGAAAAGTCTTGACATCCAGCAAAGAAGGAAGGAAGGACGGAGAGTGTAATACGGAAGTCATGGCAGTGGTGCAAGGGCGGCAAAAGGCTCCGCCCACAATTCAGCAGTGAAAGAGCGGCAGGAATATGGCGGTGATCGTCGTGTATCAGTATGCTGTGAATATCGGCAGTGAGGTGAAGGCATTACTTGCATTCAGTCGAGGTTGCATAGTGGATGAAATTATAAAATATACTCTCTCCTTTGAAAGTGAATGGTATTCCGGGCTCTTTCATAAGAACGTTCGCTTCTCTGGGATGATAATGAAAATAGCACTGACAATAAGGCTGATGAAGCAAATATTCGGTTTTCTGTTGTAGGCTGTGAAGCTAAATGGTGTACAGTACATCTGGTAACTTTGCTGTAATTTGCTCTCTCTCTCTCTCTCTCTCTCTCTCTCTCTCTCTCTCTCTCTCTCTCTCTCTCTCTCTCTCTCTCTCTCAAGCTGAACATATTGTACTACATGTAGTCCTTAGTCTATTGTTTTCATGACATTTGTATTTTATGAATAAGAAGTTCTGGAGGTTAATTAACCTCAAAATTTATGTTCAGATCCAAATGATTGACTGCAAGTCAATCGTTTGGAATCGAATCCTGACATGCAGACTCGCAGATAGAAACCATTGAGTAGAAGCTTTGCAAAAGGATTAGAATGAATTTGCAAATGACTGAAACACCACTGGAGGAAGGTACTACAACGGTATAATTTTAAATCCCCTGAAAAATGAACTTGTGAAAATGTCTGCTGTATATGCAAAATGGTTATTGAAACTGTCTATGATTTTGTTTTTTCCCGTGATGCATCAGGATTGAAAAATGACAGAGGAAACCTTTGCCCCGGACAGCACATTGCGTGACTGGATGAACCTTTTGCCGTTGCAGTCATTGGATTTCGACATTTGTTTTGTTGTTTTAGTCTGCGTCGGCTTCGCTTCGCTGCCCATCTTGATGTTCAGTTTCAAGTGATTATAGTACGTGCTGCGTTGATCATTCAGGTCTAATCGTTTAGTCTGGGCATCAGATTTCAAGTCACTACACTAACTTAGGTTACATCCACACAGGGCGTTTTTAACCGTGGCGGCCACCGCTCATTTAACGCTGTAATTGTTCACACGAAGCATTTTTGACCGCGGCGGCCAACGCGCGGTAATGCTTCTTTATATATATTGACATCTAGTGTCAGAATGGACGTGGAAGAAATAGCTTGCATTTGGCTGTTGAATCGCAGACTGAATCGCCACAAACAGCGCCAAAGACGGCATTGGGTACACACATGATAGACATACCTTTGGTTTATTTGTAACACGTACCCGTCTTTAAGAGAGCATGAAGAAAAAATTTTTTAATTATTTTAAGAATTTCTATGAAATCTTTTGATGCTCTGTTAGACCTAATCAAGATAGACATATCGAAGATCAACAGCTTGATGAGGGATTCCATCTGCCCAGAGCAAAAACTGAAGACCGTGCCCATGCCAGAGATGTCGAAGGAGAGGTGGGAGGAAGTGACAAAGGGGTTTGAGAAGTATGCAAATTTCCCTAATTGCATAGGTGCTATTGATGGAAAGCACATTAGGCTAGTCCAACCAAGAGGTTCAGGATCTCTGTATTATAATTATAAGTCTTTCTTTTCAACTGTGTTGCTAGCTGTATGTGATGCTAATTACTCATTCACTTATGTGGATACTGGTGCATATGGAAAAAGCAGTGATTCAGCCATTTTTACTCATTCCTTGTTATACAAAAAGCTTGTGGAAAATACACTTGATGTACCTGACCCAAAACCTATTTCCACTGATGACACAAGATGCTTACCCCATGTAATCGTTGGAGATGAGGCCTTATGAATTATGGAAAATGTTATGCGACCATACAGTGGAAAACACCTGTCATACAAGAAGAAAATATTTAATTACAGAATGTCAAGAGCACGTAGGTATATAGAATGTACCTTTGGTATCTTAGCTAATAAGTGGCGTATATTCCATAGGCCTCTCAGTGTCAGCATTGACTTTGCTGAGGATATAATAAAGGCATGTTGCATATTGCATAACTATATAAGGGCAAGAGATGGTTATAGGTATGAAGATATACTTTATCAACCACCTATGGTAGGCCCATGAAGGTAATGTTCCAAGAGGAGGCATGCCTACAACCTCTGCCCGAGACAGCTATGCAGATTACTTTGCAAATGAAGGTAAACTCGAATGGCAGGACAGAATGATTTAGGAAAGTTTTCAAGTCTGACAAAGAACAAAAAAGGATAAAATATAGTCTTCCTAGTTATTAGAAATTTGTTTGATGTAAATATAAGATTATATTGTAAATGAAAGAAAATGTGAGTTTCAGGATATAATGCTTTTGTATATCCATTGATGATATACAAACATAAGTAATAAAGTTGTGTTATTCAGTCAACTTACCTAGGTTTTGTTTTTCCTTCATATCTTCAGAAGTGCAGAAAAGATCCACAATTTCTTCCCAAACCTTTTTCTTAACTATTCTGTCTCTGTACTCCTGAGATTTCATGTCCCAAGTTGATGGGCGTTTTTCAATTTCATTTATGAATAAATCTGTATCAAAATAATCCCTCTCCATAGTTAACAGTGACAGCGATGCAATAGTGTGTGTGACTGTGATCACGGGGACCAGACGTGGTGGCGTGGGTTGCTATGGTAACGCACAATCTCTTTTCTCATTGGCTGACACACAGCCAATGATGGCACTTGCTGTCTTCAAAACACACGGTTCACCGCTGTGTGTGAACAATGTCACTGACTTGTATGTATCTCGACACGCCCGGCAATCGCACATTGGCTAGGGGAAACCGCTGTGATACGCCGCTGTTACGTGTGAACGATTCCATAAGCTAACATTAAACAATCGACCACGTGTATCTCAATGCGCGGTTGAAAACACCCTGTGTGAACATAGCCTAAATCCCTCAGTTGCGCTGCTTCAAGATTCCCACCTCTGTCTCTCTCAGTTGCTAAAACCGGCCAGTGCCAACAAAGTCCTTTTCTAGCTCACACGCTTTTGTATCTTGCGCAGGTGTTGTTGAATAAGGGCGCCTTGCCAAATGGGAGCCTTGACTTCCGAAAAGACATTAATAACACTTCTGTTATTACTTTCTGATGATCAGAACATGTCACACCTTCCTTGCGTCGGAAGAAGGCCGTTTCAAGTCTGTAGTTCCACGTGCCCCCTAGATCTCTTCGCACTCAGATTCATCTTGCACCTGTTGCTCGATAATCGCACTGTTTTAGGGGCTCATCTTGATGAAAACCTGCTACACTAATCTGTCGCTACTTTGCAGGATCAGGTATGACTGCGGTTCAGAAATCTCAAATTGTGGCTGTTAACACATACCATGATGCCCAACTGGCATCAACGTATTCCATTCTCTTTTTTTTTCATTTGCATCTGTTATCGAAGCTTCACTCCCAAGTCCCTTCTCCACCTGCTGCACACGACCCTCTTGCTCCTTCTGTTGTATGACCTACATACAGTATATGCCTCGTACCTCATCACACCAGTCAGGTGATTGTTGACCATTCGGCTGGAATATCAATCACGACAGCCAGTCCAGTTGCAATCCTTAAGTAACAACGACAAAAGGCTGTATATGATGGCGGTTCCTCCTCATGGGTTTCACACTCTTTATCATTAAGGAATGAAAATGTCAGATGACAGTCGAGTCGCCCATTTCTTCAAGCAGTTGTAAATGCAGTGTGGAAAATTCACGTGTTCATATTCCTTTGCAGCTTCTACTGGCATCTCATTTCTCCTCTTTGTACAGTAAGCGCCAAAAGTGATGCGACAGATTTCAGAATTGATCGTAATTCTTCAGAAACTCTCGTGGGGTTGCCAGTTAGTAAATTTTATTCCAATTATTGTCATCCTATTTATCTGATAATAAGTATCAGTGATTAGTTGTAGAACAACAGAAGGTATTTTCCAAGTGAATGGTCAATGCTAGTTTAATCATCATTTATAAAAAAAAAAAGAGAGAGAAAAAAAAATCTCGCCGTAGAAACATCTGCGGCTCTGCATGTGGGATGTCGAGTGTTCACCGAGTGGCTGCAGAAACTGTGCGCATAAGCGTTGGCCTAATGTGATTTATTGTAAATTAACTTTCTACTTTTATAGCCTTATATCGTGTTATTATGATTTAGCATCTGATTAAATGAAATGTAAATAAGACACAATTTGGTGCAAAAAAAAAAAAAAACGCAATCCTAGTTATATGCGCGTTTAGCATTGGCTACATGATTGGGCCTATTTTAATAAACAATGAAATATATTTTCCAGTTTGTTATTAAATAATTTTATCGGATTTCTCAATTGCGCATATCGTAAGGTGGAATTGCGTTCTGAGTCTTACCAAACAAGTATTTTCGTAGGTTTCCAATTTGTTTTAGTGCATAATTGAGACTATGCTTGTCCACGATCCGAGTGTGCATATGCTTTGCGAGCATAATTTTAATTCGAGGATCTCCCGAGCATGACTAATAGGCCTAGTGCTTGAATCTTAAAAAAGGCGTCTGGTTATTCTGACTAGATAAAAAGGCCCTGAGAGAGAGAGAGAGAGAGAGAGAGAGAGAGAGGAGAGAGAGAGAGAGAGAGAGAGAGAGAGAGAGAGAGCATAACAGGAGATCCTCGAATTAAAATGATGCTCGCAAAGCATATGCACACTCGGATCGTGGACAAGCATAGTCTCAATTATGCACTAAAACAAATTGGAAACCTACGAAAATACGTGTTTGGTGAGACCCAGAACGCAATTCTACATATATATATATATATATATATATATATATATATATATATATATATATATATATATATATATATATATATATATATATATATATATATATATATATATGTGTGTGTGTGTGTGTGTGTGTGTGTGTGTGTGTGTGTGTGTGTGTGTGTAAGATATAAATCCCCCCAAATCTCATGGATTTCTGTTATACGGTAATACTTGACTGGATCGAACTGACTACTGGTTGCACGGGGAAATATGAATTTGGGTGATATCACGCCCTTATGATGCGCCCACTCACGCAAATTCAGTCTTAGATTTCACGGTTGGAATATGATTAGAAGATTTGAAGTAAAAGTTTGAAGTGAAAAAGATGGTGTTAGGATTGTGGGTTGAGGTAGAGTGGCGGGTGGTTGGGCTGTTTCGTTTTCCGACTACACGAGGTAGTTGCTTACGACTGCTTTCTTATTATTTTTTATATAGCGAGTCTGTTTCCCAGGTGCAAGGATAGGTCCCGGCGTCGGTCCTAATGGTTCTATCTTTGCCTAAATAACAGACAATGCCCACGTATTGCAAGACTTGCTGTGCCCGGTACTAGGCCTAGTCACCTTTCTCTCTCCTCAATTTTGCTCTCTTTGTCTCCCGAAGATTTTTCTTCTCTTTATTTTGCTCTCTCCTCTCCCTGAAGAATATTTTTGCGCTTATTTTTACCCTCTCTCTCCTTTTATTTGGATATCTAGTAGATGGTTGTAAACAAGATTTTCCATAAATAAGGTTTCATTATCATGAGCTTTATAAATACGTACTTGGTTTACCAGAATCTTTCAACTTGTTTTGTGGGATTACGCTAAAAACTATCATCGTTAAATCTTACTCTCGCTTATCAGTATATCATACGAGTAATTATTCTCTTTAGGAAATACTAAAGATATGTTAACATAACTTGGCAATCTCCTCTAAGTCTACCAGTTTGAGAAGACGTTGCTAAGTAGATTGCTTTTCCCTGCAACTTAAAAAACAATCATGATTTTATAGTAGGTTAGATAAAGAGATATACATTTCATAATCTATTTCATAATTATATATATATATATATATATATATATATATATATATATATATATATATATATATATATATATATATATGAAATTTAAAAACTTAAAAGTCAATGAATAATCACAATTCATAATGAAACAAAATCATACATTCTCCTTGAAAATTTGTCCAAATATTTACATAAATAGTTACATTTATTCGTCAATAATGAACATGCAAAACGATAACATATATTCAATATTTTGTGCAAGAGCCTAAATTGTCAATAACAGTATTTAATCTCCTCGGAACTGAGTCCACCAAATTCTCACATATCTTGGTTCCTCTTAAAGACTCCCACACAGATGAACAGTGGTTGATGAGTAGATGTTTTGATTTAAGGGCAGTGCCGTCCCATTCTTTAGTCATAATGGCCCATAGGTTCTCGATGGGATTGAGGTCTGGTGATTTGGCGGGCCAGTTAATCCGGATGATTTCAGGATGCCTTTTAAACCACTCCTGGACGACACGGCTGTTATGAACAGAAGAATTGTCCATAGCTACGTGTATGGGGATATGGTCAGGAAGCAGGAGGGCTCTCACAGAGGGAATCAAAACTTCCTCCAAAATTTCGACATACTGGTGACCATTTAACCGTTCATGAATAGGGACCAAAGCCCCCGGTCCACATGCTGCCATCCAACCCCACACGCCGGCGGCGATTCTGCCACTTCGAAGACATGGCCGCACAAATTTATCCGCAAATCTAAAGAGGGGGAGACAATAAAAATTTATATATATATATATATATATATATATATATATATATATATATATATATATATATATATATATATATATATGATAGATAGATAGATAGATAGATAGATAGATAGATAGATATAGATGTAGATATATATATATATATATATATATATATATATATATATATATATATATATATATATATATATATATATATATATATATATATATATATATATATATATATATATATATATATATATAAACTCCATTATTATCTTAGGCCTAAGTCAAATAGTCAAATGTAATTATTCACGTAGACTAATAAAATATTATTTTGGACTAAAAAAAGAATAAGCTAAGACTTGTAAGTCTCAAGTTAGATTAACCATGTAGCCCATGAAAAATTTTTAAAAAGTAAAGAATGTATAGGCCTATACAGTAGGCCTGTGTATGAAATGAAATTATAGTTACACATAGCCAAATGAATCACCGTAGGCTAAACAATTATCAGGGATTGGTTATTAATCTAATGTGGTCCAAAAACACCTAAATAATCAATTATGTGCATTATTGCCATTATTATTACACGATGAACCACGCCATAATTGTTGGATCCCACTGTAGGTTAATGTTCGAACACAAGTAATCTGACATACCTTTTTTTCCTTGGACGCCAACAATAAAGCCTTCCTTTCTCGTCGTTAAAAAACGTTTTCTCATCGCACCAGATAACATTTTCCCAGAAATTGCTCTCCATAGGAAAATATTGAAGAGCGAAGCCAAGTCGCTGTTCTTTGTGGAATTGGGTAAGGAAAGGCTTCTTTGCAGGAATTCTGCTTTCAAGTCCTTCTTCTCTCAAACGACGTCTTATGGTGGTGTTTGATATGTGGAGGCTAGTTTGTCTTTTAACTATTGTTGATGATGTTATTGGATGCTCTCTTACAAATCCAATCATCTGCCTGTCTTCCTCTTCTGTCGTGCAGCGAGGTCGACCAGATCTTCTTTGATTTTCTAGTCCTGCTAGTCCTACTTCGTTATATCTCTTCAACCATCTATATACAGTTGCTCTGTGGAGATTTAAACGTCGTGCTATTTCTTGCACTGGAGTTCGTGTCCGATGCAATTCAATTGCAGATCTCCTAACTGATTCTGATGCCTCGGTTCGCGGTCTAATCACCAGCTGATCCATCTTGATTAGAGTTTACGTAATCACTGTCAGCTGATCCATCTTATCAGAGGTTGCATGACCACTTTTGCGAAGTGTCAGAACAGTGTTCGTCCGGTAGCTATGACTACGGCTGATGCTGGAGGCCCTCGGTCAAGCCGCACCAACCCCCCCCCCCCCCCTAAAAAAAATACTGGTAGGCACTGGCTAGCGATGGGGTTATTAGGGCAAAGACACCCTCTTCTAGTAGGACACGGCTGGTGATTCATAGGTTGGGTAGATAATATTACGTTGGTGCCGTGGGTCGAAACCGAAGCCAAAGCTGAAGTAGAGTCCGAACGGTATATATAGTCCTAGAAGCTGAAATCAAACTACCAACCACGCCCAACTTCTCTGTTGAATCTAGACGCATTCATGGTTGATTATGCTTAATGTTACGAAGATTTTACATTTATATTATATTGCTACTTGCATGGTTTTATACGTCTTTGCTAAAATAAATGATAATACGCTATGATATAAAATAATTTTTTCCACATTCCTCTAAATATACGTCGGTAATGTTGGTAGTCCTGTGTTGAACGAAAATTTCAAATTGCTTCGTTTCTACAGTTTGAAGCAATAACTAAACTTTGAAATAATCAATATTACCGCAATTTTTTCTTATGATTGTTATAAATACCATAGATTTGATATTTGTGCATCATATGTTAGCTTTATTTTGCTTGATAGAGCTTTCAATGAAGGAAAAAAATAAGTTTTTGAGCTACGTGCTGTAGTTGCCAGTTAGTGAATTTCGAACGAAATCCTCTGAAATTTGTCGCATCACTTTTGGCGCTTATTGTACTGTACTGTATTGTATGTGCTTCACTTTTAAAAGTTCATATTCCCCGTGACATATTGAGCGAATATACCTTCAATTTTCTTTCTCGCTTTCTTTAAAGTAATACCTATAATTTCTCTCTCTCTCTCTCTCTCTCTCTCTCTCTCTCTCTCTCTCTCTCTCTCTCTCTCTCTCCCTCTCTCTCTCTCTCCTGATGGGAAAGCAGCAGCTTGAAATATTAGAAGACCCTCGTTTATGCCCTTTCTGAATCCGATCTTATTACCCAGCAGTCTCTTGATATCACAAAGGGCGGTTCATGTCTTATGCTATAAAGAAAAATTGTGGCGTCCATAAGCAGCTCATCTCAAATCAGTGTTATAAGATGGACCCGAAGAGGCTCTGTATGAAGAAGTGTCCTTTCTCTGAATAAGTTGAATTTGTGAAGGCTGTTCAAGCGTATCGGCAACAACGTGTTCACCAGTTGGAGGGCAGGTGATGCTCCTCCACAGAGTTCATTTTTATTCTCCCTTTTCACCCATAACATCTGATTATAACTGACTGCCCATCAGTTTGGCCTTCGCAGATGAAAACGTGATGCATATCTTGGTACCTCTCATGGACACGAAATTCCACGTCAATATCAAGACATATAGGAAGTGGAAGTCGATTATTTGGAATTAGTTCTTTGCATGCTATGCATCAAAGTGACATGAAATGACATTATAAAGATACAAAGTGAGCCATTGCGATGATGCAAATGTTCAAAACTGGTATTGTATGCAAGCTGAACTGGCAGTGCAATTTCCATGAGCTCTTCATGGAAGAGCTCATGGAAATGTCATGAAACGTCCCGGAACTGACATACTGCGTTCACGCTGCCTGATTGGCAACTGATGAGAGAAGAAGCCCTCGTTCTCCGTCCTGCTCTAAGGGCATTTCGTTTTGCCACTTATTGGTCCAGTCCTTTTCCTGTTGCAGTCAGATAGATCTGGGAAACCGTCTTGTTCAGTTGTGGTACCGCGCTTGTCACTTCTTCGTTTGCCACCTCCCTCTTTCCCTCCCAAACAAGTGCTTTGGTGGTGGTGGCTATGCCCAGACCTTTGGGTGCAGCGGCCTTCCTTCTGGAACCTTTGGCAAGTCTCCACCAATTGCGATTTTGTTCTTAATGTTTGCCATCTCTCTCTCTCTCTCTCTCTCTCTCTCTCTCTCTCTCTCTCTCTCTCTCTCTCTCTCACTGTAACCCCAGAGTTACAAATCTTCTCCCTCCAAACATGTTTTCTCACCCACGAAACATGTTACACGCTTGATTTATCATGGTCATGAAACTCTAACAAATACATGCTTAAATTTTTCATACTAATTTCACCTTTTCTGCCAAATTTTGCTTCGTCATTCATTTGTTTTCCATCCGTCCCTCATCGCCTCCTTTCTCCCCGCTGAGCAGAGTCGCTGAAACAGAGGAATAAATGCAATTCTCTCCTCCTCCTCCTCCTCCTCCTCCTCCTCCTCCTCTTCCTCTTTGGATTTTCTTGAAATCCTGACGTATTTTTCCTAGGTGTTGTCTGTGAGTGTTGACAGAGCAAAAGATCCATCCCAATTTTGTACTGGATTATTGCAATATTTGCTACGGTCTGAAATTCTTTGTATTGTTCTTTTTAGTCATCATTATTTGCTTATTCCCATTTTTCCCTGGTATTTCCTTCAGTTTGACCTAGGTATTTCTAAAATACATGGCATCATGTTGTTTCTATTAATTAAATTGGCTCTGATTGCCCTTCTGTTGTGCTCTGCAGCAACATCCTACCTCTCTGATGTGCTCCTCCATGAAAATCTCCTCTGGACTGACTTTCCCCTGACCAGTTCCATCATTTCAAGCCATTGATATCGCATTTTTACCTGAGTGATACCTAGTGATGCCCCTGCGCTTGGAAGTAGTAAGCCTTGGCATTTCATGTCACGTGCCACTGTACTCTTGCCTCAGAAGGGAGAAACCAACCGCTTGTTTGTTGTTTTTGAGTAGTTGCCCCCTTACCCGGGAACGTTGTTCTGGGTGTTGGGAGTTTACGTCTGTCGCTCTCGCTGTGACACTGTTAGTCAGGCTTGGGATAACAGAGAGGCAGGTCCTCTCGTCGGTACAGCAGCTTAGCGATAACCCTACCAAAATCATCTGAGTGATGACTTTTTCCCTCAAGAGCATGGCGGCATGGTGACCTTGTTAAGCAACAGGCATGGGTTACCTGTAGACTTAAGCAGCTTGATGATTCTACTGCAATGATCTGGGTGGTAGCCTTTTGGACCGTGGCGTCTGTCTTCACGCTCCTACAGAGATCGTTTGTTTTTGGCTGTGACGCTGTTTGGAGCTGTATTTATGCCGTATTAGTGTTTATTTGAGTTGATCATTGTTTGTGATTATTGTTGAAGCTATGTGTGTGTTCATTGGGTGTCATTGTTATTTGCTACTGTGGTGTGTATTATGTGATTTGATTGTTTCCTGCTTGTTTATTGCTTTTGTGTTAAGCTTGATTGTTTTATGATGTCAAAAGATATGGCTAAATTGTTTATAGATTTGTATAATCCTGTTTACAGCAGTTAAGCTGTTTCCTGTATGTGCATTGTTATTTTACTTTGATGTTGGTATATCGTCAAGTAAGGTTGGTTTAGCTACGTCAGTGTTTTGATTCTGAACTGACTCCTATTATGTATTTGGTGATGTATCTATATTTTGAATTGACTCATTAAGGTATTTAAACTAACTGAATCGTTTATTATTTTGACTGTTTGCTACTGGTAATTATATTTCATTGATGGTAAAATTGAAGTATGCCATTTACTTTATTTATTTTGAACCAAACCTGAACTCACTTGCACATATTGTATCTCTTGTACATAATCAATAAATTAGCTTTAAGGTAACTTTGGTCGTTTGGTTGCACTCCTTCCTCCTCCATTTGTCTCCTTCCTCTACTGACGCCAGTCATCTCTAGTCCCATTTGAATTAAGTAATTGAGAACCTGTAGGACCGAGTACGGTCTGTTACAATATATATATATATATATATATATATATATATATATATATATATATATATATATATATATATATATATATATGTATATATATATATATATATATTGATTTTTCCTGTTCAAATTGTCTTCTGGTCCTGGTGGTATATATTTTAGCTGACGCAGCAGTTCCTAAATTCATAGAGTATGAAAAACTGATCTGAAAACATTTGAAAGGTTGAGCCATTTTCATAGTTATAGAATTCCCGCTTGGTAATTGTTGGATCATTTGTATTGATGTAAATACATCATTTGCGGTTATGAATTTTTGGGATACCCAATGCATAGCTAGAGAGATTTGGTGGTCTAAAGTCATCCACGAAATTTCTTGCCCCTTATTTTCTGTGCAGAGGGAGGGAGGGGGGAAGGTCATTCAATGCTTCTACATTTATTGGCAAGGCTTTCTGATGTCCTGAAACGCATCCCAAAGTGTTGTTGTTCTTCCTTGAGGTGATGTTTCCTTAATCTGTTTCCATTATACGAATCGAGAAGTCCGTGAAAGAAGGTCTCGAAGTTAAGCGCGTTTTTATGTTGGGTAAGTAATGAATCATTATTTTGCATATTCTTCAAATGTGTCGTTTCAGTCGTTTACTCTACTGCCTTGAAATGGGCTCTGGTCGGGATTTGTCGGCAGCCATCGGTAGAAGAAGGTGTCGGTCCCAGCAGCTGACTGGAGTTGCTGTCATAGAAATGAACAAGCCGCTTTTTTTCATTTTCAGTTGACACAGGAGGTCAGGTTTTATATTTTTGTACAGTCAAATTTCATGTCAATACGGTCTTCACGCATGCAGTGAATTATTGAGAAATAGAGTACAGTGAACAATGTGAACGTGTCATAATTAGTATCTGAAAGGAGGTAGTACATACATCAGATCACAAACCAAACGCAAACACTAGATCTTGCATGATACAAATTCATTGTGATAAAGTTTACATTAAAAAATATTTGAATAAGGCACATTTCCAATATCTGTTTCGTAACATTCAATATCTTACGGTTTCAAAGTGATATTCTTGAAATTCGCGTCAAATTAGAAAACGAGAAACTTATTGTTAAATGACATATTTACTAATTTTGCTGTCGTTGCTCAATTTTTCTGGAAATTTTCTTCTCTCTCTCTCTCTCTCTCTCTCTCTCTCTCTCTCTCTCTCTCTCTCTCTCTCTCTCTCTCTCTCTCTCTCTCTCTCTCATATCTATGCTTGAGACCAACAGGTGACTTTATGAGACCGAGGCACTTAATATTTGTGTGAAGTAAGTTGGGGTCCTCTTACTCTAGCAGTCGTCCATTTTCCATAAGCGCTCACACACACACACACATACATGCGAGAGTTAAAGCATATGAATGCTAATTTAATCTCTGTTTAAGCTTTTCAGAAACTTCAGCGCAGGCAGAGAGAGAGAGAGAGAGAGAGAGAGAGAGAGAGAGAGAGAGAGAGAGAGAGAGAGAGAGAGAGAGAGAGAGAGAGAAGCCACGCCCAGAAGAGAGACGCTAACTGGCGTGACCTGTAATGAAAAAAAAATCTGGACGGTGATAAAGATGTTTTCGTTACTCTGACCTAGTGACTCAAAAGGTGGTATTAACCCTATCATAGGAATTCGGAGCCAAAATAAATAGACTATTATAGATGAGAGAGAGAGGGAGAGAAAGAGTTAAGGGAGAATTCTTTTAGACCTATCCTGGCGAGTCATCAATAGCCAGTAAGGAAATTAGGAAAACAAAAATTCACCGTTAAGAGAAAATACGGAGGTTACTTGATCATCTGCGGAGGTTCTTCCACACCGCCTTTCAGTGACCGAGAAAAGCTGCCCCAAAAAACACCGATCGGTAGGAGTAGAGAGAGGTCGATGGAAGACATGGAAAACATTTTGCCTGAGAGAAAAAGCTTTTTTTTTTTATTTTTTTGCCTCGACTCAAGAGAATGTGTGGCTCTCTCTCTCTCCCTCTCTCTCTCTCTCTCTCTCTCTCTCTCTCTCTCTCTCTCTCTCTCTCTCTCTCTCTCTCTCTCTCTGGGAGAACTCGTGTTCTGTCAGTACATTTAATGGCTTTAATGTCAGTGCATAAATGGAATTTTCATTCTAAAATTAATTTCAATATAACTTACCTGGATACTTCATACAGCACTAAGTTCGCAAGCGCGAGAAAACTACACTTACAACATTATAGACCTAATTTCACTAATCCCTTAGTAAAAATTTTAAAACCCCTAGTTAAACCCTTACGGTAACGACCCGTAACGACCTCCACGCCACCCACTCCTGATCACCTGACCATCAGTTCTTTCAACATTGGAAGTGGGGAGGTGGGTGGGATGTATGAAGTATCCAGGTAAGTTATATTGAAATTAATTTTAGAATGAAAATTCCATTTCAAGAAACATTACCTGGATATTTCATACAGCACGAGTCCCAAAATTGATATGGAGGTGGGATTAATGCTACCAGGGTGTTATTACTCATAAAAATCAATACTTAAGACTATCTTGTCCATAGCCAGAACCAAGATAGAAAGTATACTGCAAACTCACCTGTACTCAGAGCTCTGCTGACTCATGGAGGCCAAGATGATGCAGTTAGTCATGAGTCTAGATAGAGCTGTGGAGGCAGCTTAGCCTTCAGTCCACCTTGGCTCTCGTCAGACCATGTCATAGTCAAGTCCAGTCCCCCACCCAGCAAGGGACCTTGAGGGAGGCTTGCCAGAACATACTACGGTTGGGAATAATAGTGATGACATTGAGACTGAATTAAAGATTAGTTAATGAGTCACGAATACCAACACTAAAAGACTTACTAAGAATATATATATATATATATATATATATATATATATATATATATATATATATATATATATATATAGCCAATATCTGAATTCTTAGAACTAAATTATATTAATTAATAACAGATCCTGCAGCCACAAACGGACCTAGGGATTTACAGCCATCCAATGAAACTTCAATGTCTTTAAAATAAAACAGAGAAAAAACTGAGTTCGACCTCCATGAAGCGGCCTTCAGCACCTTGGAGGTCGACCAGTTCCTTAAAAAGGCAGCACTAGTAGAAATACCCCTAATGCTATGTGCTCTGAGAGGAGGGCGCTTCTTTGGGGAAACAAAAAGAAATCGAGGACGAGGAACTAAGTGCTTGGTCCTATCTAAATAAATGTTAAGACCCCTTACAGGACATAAGAGAGATCCCTCAGGAAGATCCCCTGCAAAGTCTGATAAAGATTTTAATAAAAACGAGCGAGGAACCGGGTTAACAGCCGACTCGGTTTTCGCTAAAAAACCACTAGTATAAGATAATAGAAGGTCCGATCCAGAGGCAGGGACAATATAAGAAAGAGCCTGGAGTTCACTAATTCTCTTGGCTGTAGCCAGAGCCACGAGAAATAAGACCTTCTTAGAAAGGGTACGAAGATCCTTATCCTCAAGAGGTTCATATTTTGAGGACATGAGATCTCTAAGAACTAAATTAAGCTCCCAAGGAGGATGGGATTGAGAGACACGAGGTCTTTGGATACAAAAAGCTCTAATAAGATCTCTAATAGAGCAGTCGGAGCTGATAGAAGGGAGCTTAAATCTAAAAACGGCCGACAGCATAGAACAGTATGCCTTAATCGTAGGAACGGAGAATCCTTTACGTTCCCAAAGCCAAAGAAGAAAATCCGCTACCTCTGGGAGAGAAGGGCGCGATACCGTATGGCCGTGAGAAGCACACCATGACCTATATGGATTCCACTTAGCTTGATATGAAGCTAAGGAGGAAGGCCTTCTGCATTTGGCAATGACTTTAGCCAATCGAGAAGAGAACCCTGCGGCTCTTGCATAGCGTTTGATAGTCTGAATGCATGAAGCCGTAACATGCGTAAATTCTGGTGGAAACGGTTCATGTGTGGTTGCCTCAGAAGGTCTTTTCGGATTGGAAGTGGAACAGGAGGCTCCAACAGAAGCTGCAGGAGATCCGGGAACCACTCCCTCTGTCTCCAAAGGGGGGCGATTAAGGTCATATGGCAGTTGGTGGATTCTCTCAACTTGTTGAGAACCTGCCTTATCATTGCGAAAGGTGGGAATGCGTAAGCCTGGAGGTTGTTCCAAGACTGAAGCATGGCATCCACTCCCGCAACCAAAGGATCCGAGGTGGGAGCAAAAAATACATCGCAACGGTGATTTAGAGAGGTGGCAAAAAGGTCTATGTTGATTGACCACCTCTTCCTGAGATCTTTGAACACCTCTGAACAAAGGGTCCATTCTGATCCAATGACTTGGTTCGGTCTGGAAAGAGAGTCGGCGATCATGTTCAACCGACCCATAACGAACTGAGGAATCAGAGAGAGGCCCTCCACTTCTGCCCACCGGAGAATTCTTTGAGCAATCGAATTGAGCAGAACTGAATGAGTCCCTCCCTGGCGATGAAGGTAAGAAACTGCGGTCGTGTTGTCGCAGAACAGTGCAACAACCTGACCCCTGAGGAGATCTACTAGAGCTGAGAGACCTTTCCCTACCGCAAGGAGTTCCCTTGCGTTTATGGAAAGAAGGGCCTCCTCTCTCGACCAAACACCAGAAACAAAGTGATCTGTCAGATTGGGCCCCCATCCCATGTCGGAGGCGTCTGACCAGAACATTTGGTCGGGAGGAGACGAAATGAGAGAAATGCCCTCCTCGAGACGACCCTCTGTACACCACCACAGAAGGTCGTCCTGGGAGGCATCGTCCCATGGCACCAGAATAGAGTCGTCTAGAAAGTCCCAATTCCGCTTGAGAGCTAGTTGCAGGGCTCTCATGCGGAGGCGACCCCCTGGAACAAGATAGGCCAGAGATGATAGATGGCCTAGTACTACCCTCCAGAAGGTCGCAGGCTGCTCCCTTGTGGACAGAAATTCTTCTACTATTGAGAAGAACTTTCCAATCCTCAAGGGAGTCGGAGAAGCCCTCAAAGTCGAAGAAACTATCTTTATGCCCAGATAGGTAGAAACCTGAGAAGGAGTCAGGCTTGACTTCTCGAAGTTGACAACAATTCCGAGGGATTGACAGAGATCGAGAACCTTGTCCCTTGCCCAGATTGCTTGTTCTAAGGTCGAAGCTAGAACAAGCCAGTTGTCTAGATATCGAAGAATCCTGACTCCGATTTGGTGTAAGAAGGCCGATACTGGGGCCATTACCCTGGTGAAGACCTGAGGCGCCGTTGTTGATCCGAAGCACAGGGCTTTGAATTGACAAGTCCTCTATCCTGCCACGAAACGGAGATATTTGTGACTCTCTGGGTGGATTGGAATCTGCAGGTATGCATCTTTGAGGTCTATGGAGACCATCCAGTCGTCCTTCCGAATAGAACGAAGGACCGACTGGGTGGTCTCCATATGGAACTTCGTTTTGAGGACAAAGTTGTTGAGGACGGAGAGGTCGATGATGGGTCTCCGACACAAATTGGTAGACCACGTTCTTCTGCTTGAGAGGGTCTCTTGCTGGCGGAGAGGGGTTATTCTTCATCACGAGATCACGGATGCAGCGGTTCTTGTAATAAATTACAAGATTTATTTTTTTACTGTCTTCGGTCGGGGTGACATTCTCCATGACGATTTTCTTCATGGAGCTCTCGTCCTCGCGGCACTGGGGATGCATCCGGGCCTTATAATATATCTTGATGTCATCTTGGGGGGCAGGTTGTGTGCTCTTACCGCTATACCATTTTTCCAAGCCAGTTCGAATTTCTTTGTTGATAAGTTTGTTGGTGAAACCATTATTCGCCAACATTTGTGCAGCACGTTCAAATTCCTTGTTAGTGTCCTGCCAGGTGGAGCAGTGGGAGAGAGCCCTTCTAATGAAGGTCCTAACCGTCGTATTCTTAAACCTAGCAGGGCACTGTTAGCATGCACCTCCAATGAAAAGAAGTCTGCAATAAGGAAAATAGAAAAAGTCTTCTACAAAATAAATGCAGCTGAAGTAGTTATAATAATAATAATAATAATAATAATAATAATAATAATAATAATAATAACAACAACACTGACAAACATTGCTTTTTCGTCGACGACCAAAGGTTGCAAGGGGACGATCAAGTGCATTGCTGCTGGAGGCTACTGCTTCCGAAAAGACCGTCCCCATGTGTGCCCAGGGAACGTCTTCAAATTCTGTGGTCAGAGGAACTGTCTCTGTTGCGTGGATCCTCACGGGCACGGGAATGGTTTTCTCAATCTTCTACTTCTATTCGTGCATTTCCCTGGTGAGTTTACCCTTCTCACTTCTTTCCTTCTTCTGTCAACCGCACTTGGCTTTGCCTTGCCTTTTCCTAATTCATGAATTTGAATTTGGATCCTAGTGCATATTCAAATGTTGACATTGATGGCAAAGCTCAGGGTCAACAAGACAACCTTGAAATAAATTTTTCATGACCCTCTGATACTAGATCTTGATTTTTAGATCCTCTTCTCAACAGGATTTAATGAAAGGTGGTTCATCTGATCATTGATCTTGCCTTAAGTCGTTTCTAGACTTTATTTTCCTTTGTCACCTCCTCTTTACAATATATTTTCCATTGTTACATCTTCTATAGCTCCTGCTTTCTTTTGCCACTTCTTCTGAAGGTCCTAGTGGCCTTGTCACCTCTCCTCTAAGTCCTACCTTCTATCTTGTGTCACTCTTTCTCTAAATCTTGCTCTCCTTTGTTGCAGAGTGGCCTTATTTTCAGTTTCCTAAAGGGAATCTTATTGGCAACATCCATTCCTTTAAGACTCATGAGAGGATCTTCCTCTTCTCAGAAATTGATGTTCTCCACTCAACAAACCACCACTGCACACTTTTACTGAGTGGGAATAAACAATACTCAGACTGCATGATTTGTTAATTTTTTTCTCAGCTGCCTCAGAATTTCTTACTGCTTCTGATTTTCCACACCCTTAGTCTTCTATCCTTCCCTCCCCACATCCTTCAGGTTTAACTCCCACTCCTTATCCCCCACCTTCTTCATTCTGCACTTTTCATTAAGCCTTGAAATGAAAAGCACTGCTTTATTCAGGTGGTCACAGGACCTTTTCTTCTCTTGGCTATTCATTCATTCAAGATTCCCCTCTTGGGTCGTTACCACTTGCTTGTGACATAAGTCATTGGTACTGTTGTTATTGCCATTCTTTTTAATCTTTTTTTTTTCCTCTTTTTAGCTGATTTGGATCAGACTTGATAGGTAAGTGTCATCATATAGAAATCCTTCCAAGTGTTTAATCAAAGAAGCATACTGTAGTGATGAATGATGCCTATTTTTCTTGTTCTTTGACGTCATGTTTCTGAAGCGTTTGATCTTGTCTTTTTCAGGAGAGGCTTCAGGATTTTCAAACCTACCTTCAAACTAAAGTGGCTAACCTTTGCAATCGGAAGAATGAGAATTGGCGTTGTCCCATGCTAGAATGAGACCCATTAAGATTCCTAGTTTGACTGAAAACATTCTTTTCATCATAATCGTAAATTGAAGACTTTTGTTATTTCTGAAATATGTTTTATGATTGTTCTGCAAATAAATTGAGCATGCAAAGTAGCTCCTTGTGATTTCATCCCTATTCTTATACTTGAAGCAACTGTTCCAGAAGGCATCTCTTTACAGCTTCATTCATACTAGTTTTGACATCATTTGGTGTAGCTCTGTGTACATGAGAATATGAAGAAGACTCTCGATTACTGAAGTGACAGAAAAATTTGGACAATTTTCTTTGTGTATCCAATCCAGACTCAGGACTTTCCTGACTGAAACCAGTCCGGTTGCAGAACAGAAGTGATCTGGAAATTCTTTCTAAGATATTTTCCATCATAACAGAGCATTTCATATATCCAAAGTTTTTGGTACAAAGCAGACTGTGCTTGCATGAAAGCACTGACAGAAGTCAAAATAAGAAATAAGACTTGTGGCACCGATGGCTATGAACATAGTGGTGTGACTTATTCAGTGTCAGGTGTTCAAGAACTTCATCTAGATCACAGTATTTTCTTGAGTCAAGAACATCCAAGATCCGAACCAACCATTGTATATGCAAGCTATTCCTTCGCACCATAGTGTAAATGGGAACCTATCAAGTGCCCTGGGTTGAGATATGGTGGGACAGTGGTTGATGGGAATCCAGATCAACCAGATCTGGGATCCCATCAACCTGAGCAACTAAAACAGAGTACTAATGTTGATGTCAGACAGAAGCAATGATGTAATGAGAGATATCTGGGTTCCCTAGTCCTGCTGTTCATGAAATCATAGACTTATTGGAATTATCGTTTGATTCCCTATTGTAGTTTTCTGTAAAAGAAAACTATTGTGCCGGCTTTGTCTGTCCGTCCGCACTTTTTCTGTCCACCCGCAGTTCTTGAAAACTCTTGAGGCTAGAGGGCTGCAAATTGCTATGTTGATCATCCACCCTCCAATCATCAAACATATCAAATTGCAGCCCTCTAGTCCCCTCAGTAGTTTTTACTTTATTTAGGGTTAAAGTTAGCCATGATCGTGCTGCTGGCTACGATATAGGACAGGTCACCACGGGCCGTGGTTGAAAGTTTCATGGGCCATGGCACATACAGCATTATACGTTGTACAGAAAACTCAATAGTGCCTTAGAAACTTCGGCGCATTTTGTACTTGTTTTCTCTTGCAAGCTCTTTCACTAGTTACTGTAGTTTCTCTACACTATCCTCATTAGCAGTGCATGAAAAGCAGCCAGTTGTTTCTTGTGAGGCTGTGGAAGCACCAGCACAATTCTGGAAGGAAGTTGTCAAGACTTGTTCACTGGCTTTTGGCATTCCACCAATCATATGCCAAGAGCCTCCATGGGTACCAAGTCGTGGGCCAGCCCCAACACAGCCCATCTCAGTGCCGGTGCCAAACCAGATGTTATTATTATTCGCTGAACCTTTTGTCTCATAAGTGAGCAAATGTCCAGTCTAAAACATGCTCCCACGCTGTTTTAGATTCTCCAGTGATGCTCATGTTACAGCCGGTCAAAAAACTGAAACAATCAGAATAGAACACTGTCATATATCATATACTTAACCAGCTATTTCTGGTAAACACGGTTTCCAGTAGTGAATCATTTCACTCACTACCAAAAAATATGTGCAATTTGGAACTACAGCAAGATGTGAGGTATCAGTGCTCTTGTGTGGAAAAACCTTGTAACACTACAAATCATGAAACTCCACCAAGGGAATTGTGATGCTAAAAGAACGAGTGAAGAAATAAGAAACCCATTCTTACCATGATTTCAGAGTCTGAAGAATTATTCTTTTATGAGACTTCCCGTTGCACCTTGTTTATCATTGCAAACTCTCTTTTTCTCTTGTTTATACGAGGTGCTCTTTACCTGTAATTAGAAACAAGTTTGTCAGAGGACCTTTATTATTATTATTATTATTATTATTATTATTATTATTATTATTATTACTCACAAGCCTATTCATGAGGAACATGTCCAAAACAGCTATGACTTGTTGAGCAAGCTTCCAAAATATATAATGTCCATTTGTCCAGAGAGAGAGAGAGAGAGAGAGAGAGAGAGAGAGAGAGAGAGAGAGAGAGAGAGAGAACACAGGAGTGGAGCCAGTTAATTGATTTATGAAGCTGAGGCAGTCAGACCAAGCACTGGGGCACACTTTTGACCATTCAGTACTTATAACAGTGGAGGGAGGGGGTTGGAGTGGCTGAACAGTAAGACAAAGAAAGCCAGAAAATAAAGGAGATGAATTGCAAGGGCCTAAATGTGAAATTGGGAGAAAACCCCAGAGAGAGAGAGAGGCTGGACAGGAAGACTGAAGAAAATAAGCAGGAATAGGAAGCAAGAACAGAAGTAAAGCAAATGGAAACAATGATGAAAAAACTGACTTATCCTAAAAATATCAATGACAGAAAATAGTTCACATGAAATCGTTAATGGGTGTCATTTGTACAAGAAACGAACATGGCCAATAAGCGTGTGGGATTTTACACCGTCCAAGAATGGAATCACTTCTTAAATGGCAACTTCGCTTGTGACACAAGAAATGATGCATCACTCCCGACCATCGGGGAAGCGTTCGTGTCGTGCAGCAGATCGTAACTGGAGAGAGAGAGAGAGAGAGAGAGAGAGAGAGAGAGAGAGAGAGAAAGAGAGAGAGAGAGAGAGAGAGAGAGAGAGAGAGAGAGAATGCTGCAGCGACATGAAGAGCAAATTCAGATGAAGCACAACCAAACCCTTCCAAAAGGAGTCGGGTTCAGTCGCCACATAATATTGGTCAACAGAAAGAAATGAAGTTCGTCATTCAGCATAACTCTACATATATGATTTTAAAAGCTGAAAGAAAAATGCCCAAAGAAATTATTAAGCAAAATAAATATTCCAGACAATTCTAAAACGCGGATTTATTTATTTATTTATTTTTGTTAGTGTCCATTCAGTGGGCAGCAGCAGATCTCCCGAAGCTATTTGAGTGTATTTCACCGACCCGAAAACCCTCCAAATGTCTGAAAATTCTCCTTCAGTTTCATTTCTCTGCTAACTGCATCCATCCATCCATCCAGCCCTTCATTCGCCCTCGGCACATTCCCTGTGAAACAACATCCATCACCTGCCTCATACCACCACCGCTCCTTCCTCCTTCCTTCCTTCCTTCCTCCTTCCTTCCTTCCTTCCTTCCTCCTTCCTTCCTTCCTCCTTCCTTCCTTCCTTTCTTCCCCATCAGCCTAGGCCTATAGATAGCTAATTTGGCTGTCCGGGGCCTAAAGCACTCCCCATTCTACTGCTTTTTACTCAGTTATTCCTCGATGACTGGTAGTGTCTTCAGGAGATGATGATGATGATCACTCCTTCTGGGAGGTAGAGACCCACCCACACCTCAGCCACCTACCGGTTATTTGGCCCCCCCCCCCACCCTCTCTCTCTCTCTCTCTCTCTCTCTCTCTCTCTCTCTCTCTCTCTCTCTCTCTCTCTCTCTCTCTCTCTCCGCCCTCCGCCAGCAAAGAAGGCTGCAGGAAACAAGTAAAATTTACCTGCTGACTCATTCCTCCTCCTGCGCTGCAAATGGCGGCCAGGAGAGAAGGACGAAGAAGCAGAACCCTGCCATATACACATCTCTCCTGTAAGACCAAACCACCACGGAGGATTAACCGTTAGGCCGAGGGTCACAGCTTCGACAGTGGACCTGCTGAGAGCCAGCACTGAAGGCCTACTACTACTACTACTACTAATACTACTACTACTACTACTACTGTTATTATTATTATCATTATTATTATTATTATTATTATTATTATTATTATTATTATTACTCAGAGGATGAACCCTTTTCATATGGAACAAGCTCACAAGGGACACTGGCTTGAAATTTAGGCTTCAAAAGAATATGATTTCCATTGGAAAGTAGCAACAGAAAGTGACATATAACCAATAAAATATTCCATCATGATGGAAAACTTTTTCAAATCCAACGTCTGTGCTTCCCCGACAGAGGACCTGCTGCTGCAACTCCCATTCGTCGTTGACGCCTGTAGCAGATGTGGAACCAGGCATAAAACGCCTTCAAGAGAGACTTGCTACCTTCAGCAGGTGACTAGGACTAGTTCTGAGCCAAGTGAGGCTTCCAATGCAGGTGGTCTTGACTGACGCCCACACTGGGCAGGTCAAGGCAGAGACAAACCCACCCACCAAACCACCAAGACCGACGACCCCAGTCCCTCCCTGCCTGCCCTTGTACCTCGGAAACAGACTTCCTAACAGCAAGAAAGACGGTCGCCAACAAACAGAAGCAGCAGCACCTGGTTAATTAACTCAGTCGAGAGACAACAAACTGCCAACGAACGCCCAATCCCTCACCCTCCTCACCGCATTCCTCCTAACCCCACTCCACTAACCTCAAACCTACAAATCATCTGCTAATTGAGGAAGCCAAATTCCCAAGTACTGTACAATTCCCTTTCCTCGATCTGAAAAGGAAAATATAAATGGACTCAATATCATTTCCCGAGGTCTGGTTAACACAGTGTGAGAGATTTCGTGGAGCCCTTTCAGGATCCATTGGACTGTAGTACCCAGAATTCTCTTACCCTGAGGCCAAATTTATCAACTGTCGTCTTGTCTCCTACTAGACCAAGCTGTTGCCACTTTCCTTCTATCGCCTTTCTGAGGGAGGGTCAAAACAAAGCATTTCAAGAAACATTACCTGGATACTTCATACAGCACTAAGTTCGCAAGCGCGAGAAAACTACACTTACAACATTATAGACCTAATTCCACTAATCCCTTAGTAAAAATTTTAAAACCGCTAGTTAAACCCTTACGGTAACGACCCGTACCGACCTCCACACCACCCACTCCTGATCACCTGACCATCAGTTGTTTTCTCGCGCCTGTCAAGGAAGGACCTTTTGACACGCTCTACACTTGCTAACTTTTGACACTATTCTAAACTTATTTAATGATATCAAGATTATGGATCCTACTGAATTTTCTCCTGCTTCGAATCATGTGGACTCAGATAAAGACAAGGACTCACAACAAACTGCCAAATCTGCAAGACTAGGATGAGTAGTCTCAATTTTGATAAACATTCTTTATGTCCTACATGTAGAGGAGGACAATGTTCCAAAATTAGCAAATGTAATGAATGTAGAGAGTGGTCTAAGGATGAGTTCATGAAATTTATCAAGCATCAAAAATCTCTTGAAAGTAAATCCAAGAGTAGGAAGTCAAGGTCTAAATCAGAGATTAAAGGTACTTCTGGAATTAATTTAGTAAAGGGTACCTCAGAGGAGGGTTTGTCAGCTCCTTCTCCGACTGGTAATAATGAAGGTAATGATGTTCCAGGTGTCCCCGGAGAACACCTGTCGAAGGCTGGTGTTATAGAATTAATTAATGAGTCCATCAGTGAATTTACTGCTAACTTCACCAGTCAATTTTCTAGATCTATGTCCGAATCGTTTCAGGAGATAGGTGATCTTTTAGATAGGCGTTTAGGTCCTGAGTACCAAGGTGTTTATATTGATTTGTCCACTAATCCCCCTCTTTCAGGTGATCCCCCTCTCTCCTCGGTCTGCCTGTCTTCTAGCCAAAGATGAAAAGATCCACCTCTACTTACCCCCGCAACAGGTCAGAGCGGCCTGGGGGAGAACCAGTTGGCCCGGTGCGAGAGGGTAGGCATTGTAATTCCCCTGATGTTATTCGTAACTTTTTAGATAGGGCTCAACAGTTAGGGATGGATATTCCGACAGAGTTAGTTGCTGTATTAGATATTGCGGATTCTGCGGTGCGGTCGGAGGCTCCGGTCGCACCTCAGGATACGCAGGGTTCGGGTTATGAGTTGCGCACCCCTAAGGATAATTGGAATGGTATATTTGGTGATGGTTCTTCTGGTTCTGGGTCTTCTGCGGCTTCGCAGTCTGGGTCTGCGCTGGTTCATCCTGCCTCTAGGTCGTCGCAGGTATTCCCTGCGTCATGTGTCGCAATGTCTGATTCTGTACTTGGTTCGTCGCAGCTGTCAGCTGCGTCTGGGTCATCGCAGGTTCCGCCTGCTTCTGGTTTGGGTCTCGGATCTTCTCAGCATTTTGGGAACTTAGGTGATGGGTCTTCGGGTTTTCCTATGCATGGACATGGTTTAGGGGGTGTGCAACCTTCAGGTAATCAGTAAACTTTGATATTCCTGTACGTAGGGATGAAGATGATGATGATGCTTCCTCTGTAAGGGGTTCTGGTCATGAGGGATCGTTTGAGGATATTATCCGTAATATTTGGGCTTTGCCCCCTAAGGGCTGCGCACATGAGAATTTTTTTGCAATACGCCCCAAAGAACAGAAAGAAGAGTTTAAGGTTAATTTATTTGAGAGAGTATCTGATATTATTTCAGAAGTACGGTTCCAGTTTCAATCTTCCTTAACTGAGGGTAAACTTTCTTTCACTCCTCTTCCACACCGAAGGAAACAATACGCCGTCCCGGATATGACAGAGCTTGGGGGTGCTCCGAAACCTAACTCTGCCTTAGGGAGACTTACAAACAATCTCTCTTCTAAGAAATCTCTGAATATGTCTTATGATGAAGCGTCTAGATTAGAGAGTCTCAGCCGTCATCAATTGGAGACCCAGTCCTTTTCATTTTGGATGTTGTCCTCTCTTCTTAATTTCTTAAAGAAATCCGGTTTCGTCCCTCCAGACCCCATAATTTTTGAGGCTATGATTTATTCCTTTACCTTGCCTCTTGTTAACTCCTCCACCATTTCTGCTTCAGTGGCTTCTTATCTGCAGGCTAAGAGGAGGGAAGGTATTCTCTCCCATTTTCCCCCTCACATCCAGCCTTTCCAGAAAGCAGATCTCTTATCCTCTTCGTTTGCTGGTCCTCTCCTCTTTGACCAGGAGGTTTTAGATAAAGTAATAGGTGAGGTTAAGGAGGATTCAGCTACCTCTGTGCAGCTTGCCTTATCCAGAGCTGTCAAGCTTCCTTCATTTTCTGGTTCCAGATTCCACCGGAAGGCCTCCCCCAGTGGTTCTGGAGCTAAAGTTGGATCATCTACCTCCGGAACTTACAGAGGTAGAGGGCAAGTTTACTCTGCTCAGGACTTTAATAGAATTAAGCAGAAGGCTTCTTCTTCCCCTTCTCCTGCTCCCTCTGAGAAGTCTCCTCGGGGTCGTTCTCCTAGAGGGCGGGGTTTTCGTCGCTAGGGGTCATTTCCTTGCCCAGGTTTAATTGGCGGCTGTCTGTCCCTTCATTGGCAGGTATGGAGAGACAAGGGTGAGGACTCTTGGGTGATGGAAGTCCTGAGGGAGGGGTATGCAATACCATTCCATACTCCTCCTCCTCTTTCTCCGACTCCCATTTCCCACGACTCTTACTCTCCCCAGTCCACCAGGGGTCTCGCACTGGAGGAGGAGATTCGAGCTCTTCAGCAGAAGGGTGCTGTGGAGCCTGCGCCCCCTTCTCCGGGGTATTACAGCCGCATGTTTGTGGTTCCGAAGGCGTCGGAGGATGCCCCGGCGTTTATATTGGAATGACCACGATGTGTCTGTCAAAAAGGATCTCCTGCCACGCCCATCATGAACCACGCCCATCATGAACCACGCCCGTGCTACCCACAATATTTCCATCTCCCGCGGCAGTATTATACAAAATATAAGTATAATCGGGAGAGCCACCGACCCTCGACGCCTGCGCCTGCTGGAGGCGCTCCTCATTGCCGAGAGAAAACCCACAATGAATACGATGCAGGAAGCATCGCTCCTACCAACGAATTCGAGAAGAGCAATGCCGAACACCCACTAAATCCAACAAATACCTGAAAATGACAACCCTGAGAATGGAGACGCCCCTGATGAGCAAGGCGCCCGAACACGACATCATTCATCCTCCGCCCAATAGCAGCCAAACTACCGATGATGTCAGTCGGCATGACATCATGCAACGGCAGGCCAATGGGAATGCTGGAATGAGTGATATTCCCAGGTTGCGAAGATCCGTCAGGATCGAGCTTCGCCACAGAAATTTGGCTTGAAGTTCGCTGACTGCAACCAATCAAAATTCGCCGTCCATGACCCTCGGCTGAAGCCCGTGTATAAATTCGGAAGGACCTATGCAACCTGGTTACGGGCTGCTCTAGGAGCAAGAGCCCGTGCTGGCACAAGGCCAGCTAAATCTGAAACAACAACTGCAAACTGCCAGTCCTCTACTGGCTCCCGCTGGAGAATGACAGAAGAGTCTGTCGAAACGTCGCGGCAACAAGTGTTTAGCAACTATATAAGTCATAATATTCTAACTGTATAGAATATATAAAAAGCAGAATCCAGATTTTTTACTTTTCCCCCATGCAATGACAAATATTGGCGAGCTGTCAGCACGCACCTCCAATGAAGAGAAGTCCGCAATAAGGAAAATAGAAAAAGTCTTCTATAAAATAAATGCAGCTGAATCAGCAATAAAACCTGTTTAAAAGAGGGTCTGCTACCAAATTATTATTATTATTATTATTATTATTATTATTATTATTATTATTATTATTATTATTATTATTATTATTATTATTATTATTATTATTATTATTATTATTATTCAAAAGATGAAGAACCCTATTCTTGTGGAGCATATGGAACAAGCCCACCACAGTGGACATGGACTTGAAATTCAAGCGTCCAAAGAATATTAAGGTGTGCAGTTGACAGAAATTACATAAAATAATAAGAAACAGAAAGAAGAGAATTATTATTATTATTATTATTATTATTATTATTATTATTATTATTATTATTATTATTATTATTATTATTATTATTATTATTATTATTATTCCTAATGAACAAGTCACAAGGCTAAGAAAATGCATACCCTACTTCCACAGAGTAGATTTAAAATAGTGAAAAAGATTCAAGTTATTGTATATTAAATAATAAAAAAGTTTAAGTGCAGATTAAGTAATTTATAAAGCATAAGAATAAGTAAATTGAAAACTATGATTTATAACAAATGCAATATGTTACCTAAGGAGGCTGAAACATTTAGTAAAGGCAATTGTTCTTTATTGCATAATCAAGCAAGATTTGAGAACAGTGGTTATAAATCCCACAACAACAAAATTATTCTTCCCTTTTTTAAATATTCTTCAGTTTCCCTGAAGAGAAGTTCAACAAACATTTGAGATAAGAGTTCAATATTTGAATGTTTGAAAAACCTCTCTTTGGGATGGACTTTATCAGCACCATTCAATAATTTGGCGTCAATTAAAAGTCCAGAAGATGAGTTTTTCAGGATTTTCAGTCACTTTATTGACGAACAAGAAATGTTTCATATTTTGCATTAGATGAATGTTTGAGTTTTCCTCAAAGTGCAGAATGACATCTTTCCGAAGATTCTTCAGATCTAGGCACAAAGGGAGTCATGAAGGATGGTGAAGGAATGGCCAGCATGAAATGTCAAACGAATGGATGAAAAGTGTTATTATAAAGTAAGTATGATGATGCAGATTTGATTCAAGATATTAATATTTACACACCAAAACGTATTTACCTTTTCCGGGAGTTGTGGTTTGACCTGAAGTTGTGATCTGAGGTGTGGTGGTTGGTTCTGGAGCTGAGGTAGATGTCGATGTGGACAGAAACAAAAAACAATTATTATATTCCTTTTATGTGATATTCCATTTTGTCATTTTTTATTTCGGAAACTACTGTTCATATTAATTACATGGAAATATTGATAAACTGGAGGAATAATAATAATAATAATAATAATAATAATAATAATAATAATAATAATAATATTAATAATAATAATAATAATAATAATAATAATAATAATAATAATAATAATAATAATAATAATAATAATAATAATAATAATAATGACAAAATGATTACGAGTAATAAGAAATCATCAAGTAAGCTTTGAATTCACTTTCTCGTTCTTTTCAAAATCAGGTCAAAGGTGTAAGGGAGTTTATAAGAAAATTTGACTTCATAAACCAAGACCTAGGGCGCCCTAGCTGCAGCTCCTTTATTCCTTTCCCTCCTTTCACTCTAACTCCTTTCATATTCTCTTTCTTTCATCTTGCTTACTCTCCACTTTCTCTTCAGGCCGAGTATTCACGACCAGGTTTACCTATCAGTTATTCCGCTAATTCATCGCCAAAGAAGGATCCCAAACACCTTGACCAGGATGTGGATGAAGTAGGTATAAGCCTCATTCATTTTGTTGACAGGCCATACAGCGCTATTTGTAGGCTGTTTTGAGTCCAAATTTTATATAAAATTCAAAAAAGAGTTGCATGTGATGCAGATAAATGGCATAAACCTAGACAAGTGCCTTTCTTTATATATATATATATATATATATATATATATATATATATATATATATATATATATATATATATATATATACATACATATATATTAATATATATATATATATATATATATATATATATATATATATATATATATATATATATATGTGTGTGTGTGTGTGTGTGTGTATGTGTGTGTGTGTGCGTGAACTTTATCACTCACTCAATCCCATTCCACCCACTACTTGCAGTGTCCCAATCTCCCAAAGCTGTCCCTGAAGTATCCCAGCTCTTCATCTAAGGAATCGGGGCTGCAAACCCTATAAGCCCGGATAGCCAACCTTGTCATGACTCCCGTCTTAATTTCTTTCCTATGCCTAGAGAACATGCTCAGTATGTATGAATTGGTATGTGTCTACTTTCTGTGTACCTTATGTTTTACTTTTACCCATCCTTCATGACTAATACATCCAACAATGGAATTTCTCTCTCTCTCTTTCTTCTTTTCATATGAACTTGCTGTGTTCATTTAGTCTATTTGTGTTTTCAACAGGACCCACTCAGACATGTTGGTCAGACAAGGGAGTAAAGATGAATCAGCCTAGTCGACCGCATCAAGTGAGCCATAACCCATGATTGTCAGGTTGTAAAACAAGCACACTTAAATACTGAGGCTTCTCGAGAACAAATTTCTTTTCATTTACTGAATGACTCAGGCATTCTGAATCGTCTTCATTACATTTACGTCAAGACGTTGTTTTAAAGCAAGGGAAATCTAGTTCTTCTCCCCCTCGCTATCGATTGAAAAATGAACTTACTGTACAGATGTGACATATGAGGCTGTATTTCTTAACAGAATAACTGACACTGATAAAGAATGAAATTGCTGGTAGACTACTACTAAAAAGAAAAATGAATGCAAAACTGAAACAATTAACACAAACATGGAAAAAGGATGGTCAAATGTTCTGTTTTATCGACTGCCATAGCCAGTAGGTGGTCCTGACTGCGATGAGCCCCTGTGACCATAATTGTCTGCTGGCCAACCTTTATTATTATTAAATAATAATAAAGTTTAAGTGTAGGTTAAGTAATTTATAAAGCACAAGAATAAATAAATTGAAAAGTTTACAGTATGATTTATAACAAATGCGATATGTTAGCTAAAGAGGCTGAAACACTCAGTAAAGGCAATTGTTCTTTAGTAAATAATCAAGCAAGATTTGAGAACAATGGTTATAAATCCCACTACAACAAAATTATTCTTCCCTTACTTAAATATTCTTCAATTTCCCTAAAGAGAAGTTCAACAAAAATTTAAGATAAGAGTTCAATATTTGAATGTTTGAAAATTCTCTCTTTAAGATGGAACTCATCATCACCATTCAACAGTTTGGCGTCAATTGAAAGTCCAGAATATGAGTATTTTCAGGATTTTCAGTCACTTTATTGGCAAACTAGAAATGTTTCATTTTTTGCATAAGATGAATGTTTGAGTTTTCCTCAAAGTACACAATGACATCTTTCCAAAGATTCGTCAGCTCTTGGCACAAAGGGAGTCATGAAGGATGGTGGAGGAATGGCCAGCATGAAACGTCAAAAGAAGCAGATGAAAGGTGTCATTATAGAGTAAGTATGATGATGCAGATATGATAAGAGATATTAATATTTACACACCAAAACGTATTTACCTTTGTCGGTAGTTGTGGTTTGACCTGAAGTTGTGGTCGGAAGTGTGGTGGTTGGTCCTGGAGGTGAGGTAGATGTCGATGTGGACAGAAACAAAAACAATTATTATATTACTTTTTATGCGACATTCAACTTTGTCAATTTTTTTATTTCGGAAACTACTGTTCATATCAATTACATAGAAATATTGATAAACTGGAGAAATAATAATAATAATAACAGTAATGATGAAATGATTATGAATAATAAGAAATTATCAAGTAAGCTTTCAATTCACTTTTCTCATTCTTTTTAAAACCAGGTCAAAGGTGTAAGGGAGTTTATAAGAAAATTTGACTTCATAATCCTAGACTTATGGCGCCCTAGTTGCAGCTACTTTATTCCTTTCTCTCCTTTCACTCTAACTGCTTTCATATATTCTTTTTCTTTTCGTCTTGCTTACTCTCCACTTTCTCTTCAGGCCGACTATTCATGATCAGGTTTACCTATCAGTTATTCCGCTAATTCATCGCCAAAGAAGGATCCCAAACACCTTGACCAGGATGTGGATGAAGTAGGTATAAGCCACATACATTTTGTTGACAGGCCATACAGTGCTATTTGTAGGCTATTTTGAGTCCAAATTTTATATAAAATTCAAAAAAGAGTTGCATGTGATGCAGATAACTGACATAAACCTAGACAAGTGCCTTTCTTTATATATATATATATATATATATATATATATATATATATATATATATATATATATATATATATATATATATATATATATATATATATATATGCATATATATATATATATAAATATATATATATATATATATATATATATATATATATATATATGTATATATATATATATATATATATATATATATATATATATATATATATATATATATATATATATATATATATATATATATATATATATATATGTGTGTGTGTGTGTGTGTGTGTGTGTGTGCACGTGAACTTTATCACTCACTCAATCCCATTCCACCCACTACTTGCGGTGTCCCAATCTCCCAAAGCTGTCCCTGAAGTATCCCAGCTCTTCATCTAAGGAATCGGGGCTGCAAACCCTATAAGCCCGGATAGCCAACCTTGTCATGACTCCCGTCTTAATTTCTTTCCTATGCCTAGAGAACATGCTCAGTATGTATGAATTGGTATGTGTCTACTTTCTGTGTACCTTAAGTTTTACTTTTACCCATCCTTCATGACTAATACATCCAACAATGGAATTTCTCTCTCTCTCTTTCTTCTTTTCATATGAACTTGCTGTGTTCATTTAGTCTATTTGTGTTTTCAACAGGACCCACTCAGACATGTTGGTCAGACAAGGGAGTAAAGATGAATCAGCCTAGTCGACCGCATCAAGTGAGCCATAACCCATGATTGTCAGGTTGTAAAACAAGCACACTTAAATACTGAGGCTTCTCGAGAACAAATTTCTTTTCATTTACTGAATGACTCAGGCATTCTGAATCGTCTTCATTACATTTACGTCAAGACATTGTTTTAAAGCAAGGGAAATCTAGTTCTTCTCCCCCTCGCTATCGATTGAAAAATGAACTTACTGTACAGATGTGACATATGAGGCTGTATTTCTTAACAGAATAACTGACACTGATAAAGAATGAAATTGCTGGTAGACTACTACTAAAAAGAAAAATGAATGCAAAACTGAAACAATTAACACAAACATGGAAAAAGGATGGTCAAATGTTCTGTTTTATCGACTGCCATAGCCAGTAGGTGGTCCTGACTGCGATGAGCCCCTGTGACCATAATTGTCTGCTGGCCAACCTTTATTATTATTAAATAATAATAAAGTTTAAGTGCAGATTAAGTAATTTATAAAGCATAAGAATAAATAAATTGAAAAGTTTACAGTATGATTTATAACAAATGCGATATGTTAGCTAAAGAGGCTGAAACACTCAGTAAAGGCAATTGTTCTTTAGTAAATAATCAAACAAGATTTGAGAACAATGGTTATAAATCCCACTACAACAAAATTATTCTTCCCTTACTTAAATATTCTTCAATTTCCCTAAAGAGAAGTTCAACAAAAATTTAAGATAAGAGTTCAATATTTGAATGTTTGAAAATTCTCTCTTTAAGATGGAACTCATCATCACCATTCAACAGTTTGGCGTCAATTGAAAGTCCAGAATATGAGTATTTTCAGGATTTTCAGTCACTTTATTGGCAAACTAGAAATGTTTCATTTTTTGCATAAGATGAATGTTTGAGTTTTCCTCAAAGTACACAATGACATCTTTCCAAAGATTCGTCAGCTCTTGGCACAAAGGGAGTCATGAAGGATGGTGGAGGAATGGCCAGCATGAAACGTCAAAAGAAGCAGATGAAAGGTGTCATTATAGAGTAAGTATGATGATGCAGATATGATAAGAGATATTAATATTTACACACCAAAACGTATTTACCTTTGTCGGTAGTTGTGGTTTGACCTGAAGTTGTGGTCGGAAGTGTGGTGGTTGGTCCTGGAGGTGAGGTAGATGTCGATGTGGACAGAAACAAAAACAATTATTATATTACTTTTTATGCGATATTCAACTTTGTCAATTTTTTTTATTTCGGAAACTACTGTTCATATCAATTACATAGAAATATTGATAAACTGGAGAAATAATAATAATAATAACAGTAATGATGAAATGATTATGAATAATAAGAAATTATCAAGTAAGCTTTCAATTCACTTTTCTCATTCTTTTTAAAACCAGGTCAAAGGTGTAAGGGAGTTTATAAGAAAATTTGACTTCATAATCCTAGACTTATGGCGCCCTAGTTGCAGCTACTTTATTCCTTTCTCTCCTTTCACTCTAACTGCTTTCATATATTCTTTTTCTTTTCGTCTTGCTTACTCTCCACTTTCTCTTCAGGCCGACTATTCATGATCAGGTTTACCTATCAGTTATTCCGCTAATTCATCGCCAAAGAAGGATCCCAAACACCTTGACCAGGATGTGGATGAAGTAGGTATAAGCCACATACATTTTGTTGACAGGCCATACAGTGCTATTTGTAGGCTATTTTGAGTCCAAATTTTATATAAAATTCAAAAAAGAGTTGCATGTGATGCAGATAACTGACATAAACCTAGACAATTGCCTTTCTTTATATATATATATATATATATATATATATATATATATATATATATATATATATATATATATATATATGCATATATATATATATATAAATATATATATATATATATATATATATATATATATATATATATATATATATGTATATATATATATATATATATATATATATATATATATATATATATATATATATATATGTGTGTGTGTGTGTGTGTGTGTGTGTGTGCACGTGAACTTTATCACTCACTCAATCCCATTCCACCCACTACTTGCGGTGTCCCAATCTCCCAAAGCTGTCCCTGAAGTATCCCAGCTCTTCATCTAAGGAATCGGGGCTGCAAACCCTATAAGCCCGGATAGCCAACCTTGTCATGACTCCCGTCTTAATTTCTTTCCTATGCCTAGAGAACATGCTCAGTATGTATGAATTGGTATGTGTCTACTTTCTGTGTACCTTAAGTTTTACTTTTACCCATCCTTCATGACTAATACATCCAACAATGGAATTTCTCTCTCTCTCTTTCTTCTTTTCATATGAACTTGCTGTGTTCATTTAGTCTATTTGTGTTTTCAACAGGACCCACTCAGACATGTTGGTCAGACAAGGGAGTAAAGATGAATCAGCCTAGTCGACCGCATCAAGTGAGCCATAACCCATGATTGTCAGGTTGTAAAACAAGCACACTTAAATACTGAGGCTTCTCGAGAACAAATTTCTTTTCATTTACTGAATGACTCAGGCATTCTGAATCGTCTTCATTACATTTACGTCAAGACATTGTTTTAAAGCAAGGGAAATCTAGTTCTTCTCCCCCTCGCTATCGATTGAAAAATGAACTTACTGTACAGATGTGACATATGAGGCTGTATTTCTTAACAGAATAACTGACACTGATAAAGAATGAAATTGCTGGTAGACTACTACTAAAAAGAAAAATGAATGCAAAACTGAAACAATTAACACAAACATGGAAAAAGGATGGTCAAATGTTCTGTTTTATCGACTGCCATAGCCAGTAGGTGGTCCTGACTGCGATGAGCCCCTGTGACCATAATTGTCTGCTGGCCAACCTTTATTATTATTAAATACTAATAAAGTTTAAGTGTAGGTTAAGTAATTTATAAAGCACAAGAATAAATAAATTGAAAAGTTTACAGTATGATTTATAACAAATGCGATATGTTAGCTAAAGAGGCTGAAACACTCAGTAAAGGCAATTGTTCTTTAGTAAATAATCAAACAAGATTTGAGAACAATGGTTATAAATCCCACTACAACAAAATTATTCTTCCCTTACTTAAATATTCTTCAATTTCCCTAAAGAGAAGTTCAACAAAAATTTAAGATAAGAGTTCAATATTTGAATGTTTGAAAATTCTCTCTTTAAGATGGAACTCATCATCACCATTCAACAGTTTGGCGTCAATTGAAAGTCCAGAATATGAGTATTTTCAGGATTTTCAGTCACTTTATTGGCAAACTAGAAATGTTTCATTTTTTGCATAAGATGAATGTTTGAGTTTTCCTCAAAGTACACAATGACATCTTTCCAAAGATTCGTCAGCTCTTGGCACAAAGGGAGTCATGAAGGATGGTGGAGGAATGGCCAGCATGAA
The DNA here is from genome assembly GCA_039081455.1 of Macrobrachium rosenbergii. Lineage (NCBI taxonomy): Eukaryota > Metazoa > Arthropoda > Malacostraca > Decapoda > Palaemonidae > Macrobrachium > Macrobrachium rosenbergii. The sequence goes on from JANJGK010003848.1 coordinate 71,716, forward strand.
ACGTCAAAAGAAGCAGATGAAAGGTGTCATTATAGAGTAAGTATGATGATGCAGATATGATAAGAGATATTAATATTTACACACCAAAACGTATTTACCTTTGTCGGTAGTTGTGGTTTGACCTGAAGTTGTGGTCGGAAGTGTGTTGGTTGGTCCTGGAGGTGAGGTAGATGTCGATGTGGACAGAAACAAAAACAATTATTATATTACTTTTTATGCGATATTCAACTTTGTCAATTTTTTTATTTCGGAAACTACTATTCATATCAATTACATAGAAATATTGATAAACTGGAGAAATAATAATAATAATAACAGTAATGATGAAATGATTATGAATAATAAGAAATTATCAAGTAAGCTTTCAATTCACTTTTCTCATTCTTTTTAAAACCAGGTCAAAGGTGTAAGGGAGTTTATAAGAAAATTTGACTTCATAATCCTAGACTTATGGCGCCCTAGTTGCAGCTACTTTATTCCTTTCTCTCCTTTCACTCTAACTGCTTTCATATATTCTTTTTCTTTTCGTCTTGCTTACTCTCCACTTTCTCTTCAGGCCGACTATTCATGATCAGGTTTACCTATCAGTTATTCCGCTAATTCATCGCCAAAGAAGGATCCCAAACACCTTGACCAGGATGTGGATGAAGTAGGTATAAGCCACATACATTTTGTTGACAGGCCATACAGCGCTATTTGTAGGCTATTTTGAGTCCAAATTTTATATAAAATTCAAAAAAGAGTTGCATGTGATGCAGATAACTGACATAAACCTAGACAAGTGCCTTTCTTTATATATATATATATATATATATATATATATATATATATATATATATATATATATATATATATATATATATATATATATGCATATATATATATATATATATATATATATATATATATATATATATATATATATATATATGTATATATATATATATATATATATATATATATATATATATATATATATATATATATATATATATATATATATATGTATATATATATATATATATATATATATATATATATATATATATATATATATATATATATATATATATATATATATATATGTGTGTGTGTGTGTGTGTGTGTGTGTGTGTGTGTGTGCGTGAACTTTATCACTCACTCAATCCCATTCCACCCACTACTTGCAGTGTCCCAATCTCCCAAAGCTGTCCCTGAAGTATCCCAGCTCTTCATCTAAGGAATCGGGGCTGCAAACCCTATAAGCCCGGATAGCCAACCTTGTCATGACTCCCGTCTTAATTTCTTTCCTATGCCTAGAGAACATGCTCAGTATGTATGAATTGGTATGTGTCTACTTTCTGTGTACCTTAAGTTTTACTTTTACCCATCCTTCATGACTAATACATCCAACAATGGAATTTCTCTCTCTCTCTTTCTTCTTTTCATATGAACTTGCTGTGTTCATTTAGTCTATTTGTGTTTTCAACAGGACCCACTCAGACATGTTGGTCAGACAAGGGAGTAAAGATGAATCAGCCTAGTCGACCGCATCAAGTGAGCCATAACCCATGATTGTCAGGTTGTAAAACAAGCACACTTAAATACTGAGGCTTCTCGAGAACAAATTTCTTTTCATTTACTGAATGACTCAGGCATTCTGAATCGTCTTCATTACATTTACGTCAAGACATTGTTTTAAAGCAAGGGAAATCTAGTTCTTCTCCCCCTCGCTATCGATTGAAAAATGAACTTACTGTACAGATGTGACATATGAGGCTGTATTTCTTAACAGAATAACTGACACTGATAAAGAATGAAATTGCTGGTAGACTACTACTAAAAAGAAAAATGAATGCAAAACTGAAACAATTAACACAAACATGGAAAAAGGATGGTCAAATGTTCTGTTTTATCGACTGCCATAGCCAGTAGGTGGTCCTGACTGCGATGAGCCCCTGTGACCATAATTGTCTGCTGGCCAACCTTTATTATTATTAAATAATAATAAAGTTTAAGTGCAGATTAAGTAATTTATAAAGCATAAGAATAAATAAATTGAAAACTTTACAGTATGATTTATAACAAATGCAATATGTTAACTAAAGAGGCTGAAACACTCAGTAAAGGCAATTGTTCTTAAGTAAATAATCAAACAAGATTTGAGAACAATGGTTATAAATCCCACTACAACAAAATTATTCTTCCCTTACTTAAATATTCTTCAATTTCCCTAAAGAGAAGTTCAACAAACATTGAAGATAAGAGTTCAATATTTAAATAATTGAAAATCCTCTCTTTAAGATGGACCTCATCATCTCCATTCAACAGTTTGGCGTCAATTGAAAGTCCAGAAGATGAGTATTTTCAGGATTACCAGTTACTTTATTGACAAACTAGAAATGTTTCATTTTTTGCATAAGATGAATGTTTGAGTTTTCCTCAAAGTACAGAATGACATCTTTCCAAAGATTCGTCAGCTCTAGGCACAAAGGGAGTCATGAAGGATGGTGGAGGAATGGCCAGCATGAAATGTCAAAAGAACCAGATGAAAGGTGTCATTATAGAGTAAGTATGATGATGCAGATATGATTAGAGATATTTATATTTACACACCAAAACGTATTTACCTTTTCCGGGAGTTGTGGTTTGAACTGAAGTTGTGGTCGGAAGTGTGGTGGTTTGTCGTGGACCTGAGGTAGATGTCGATGTGCACAGAAACAAAAAAACAATTATTATATTACTTTTTATGTGATATTCCACTTTGTCATTTTTTATTTCGGAACTACTGTTCATATCAGTTACATAGAAATTTTGATAAACTGGAGAAATAACACTAATAATAACAGTAATGACGAAATGATTACGAATAATAAGAAATTATCAAGTAAGCTTTCAATTCACTTTTCTCATTCTTTTCAAAACCAGGTCAAAGGTGTAAGGGAGTTTATAAGAAAAATTGACTTCATAATCCGAGACTTATGGCGCCCTAGTTGCAGCTACTTTATTCCTTTCTCTCCTTTCACTCTAACTGCTTTCATATATTCTTTTTCTTTTCGTCTTGCTTACTCTCCACTTTCTCTCCAGGCCGAGTATTCACGATCAGGTTTACCTATCAGTTATTCCGTTAATTCATCGCCAAAGAAGGATCCCAAACACCTTGACCAGGACGTGGATGGAGTAGGTAGAAGCCTCATTCATTTTGTTGACAGGCCATACAGCGCCATTTGTAGGCTGTTCTGAGTCCAAATTTTATGTAAAATTAAAAAAATAGTTCTGTGTGATGCAGATGACTGGCATAATCCTAGGCAAGTGACTGTCTCTTTACGAAAGCTGTTAATAGTATGTGTAAATATATATATATATATATATATATATATATATATATATATATATATATATATATATATATATATATATTAGCTGACCAACCCAGTTCTGCCCAGGAAATCTCCGAGGGACTCTAAAAAATTTTCTTGCACCCCCTTCTGCTGACTATCTCTTTTATCCAGAAGTTACTGTACTGATTTTTCCTTTTAACTAGAAGTTACTGTTCTAACTGTCCCATTTCTTCACATATTACTGTGGTAACTATCTCGTTTACCCAGGGATTACGGTAC
>JANJGK010003849.1:0-55000 GCA_039081455.1 Macrobrachium rosenbergii
ACCAACACCCCCTAGGAGAACTTACTGACACCCTAAGCAGGGGTTCAGGCGCAAGTTCACCTTCTGCCACAAGTGCCAGCCAACCTCCCACGGCGAGTGAATGCACTCCCCGGCTGGCCAACCCCCCATCCACCCAAATGATCAACTCATTCATTTCCCATCTTCGTGAGTTGCCATGGATACATTAGATATAATCTCTTGGAATATTTTTGGCCTCAGTCGGAATATTCCTCCCCTAAGCATGTTCTGCAAAAACTTCAAAGGCATCATTGCATTACAAGAAACACTCCTCTGGCCTCATGACCTTGCCATCTGCGATTCAGTGCATGAAGACTTCAGAGCTTTCTCGACCTCATCAATGCAAGTTACAGATCACATCGTAGCCGGTCGCCTGAAAGGAGGCCTTTCTTTGCTGTGGCACAAATCATTAGACAATATGGTGAATGTGTTGACCTATAGGACTAATAGATTGCTGGGGCTTCAAGTGGCAGTAAGGGCCTCTGAGATCCTAATAATTAATGTTTATATGCCCTGGGAAAAGAACAATAATTTTGATCAATGCTGCATGATCCTAGGTAAGTTACACAGCATTGTTCATGATTCTACGGCTGATCATATTTGTATAACTGGGGACCTCAATTCTCACCCCACAAAACAATTTTATATCGAACTTACTAGCTTCTGTCAAAATCACGCTCTCCAAATTAGTGATGTAATGCTCCTCCCTCCCGTTTCCTACAGCTATGCACAAAATAGAACAGACACAATTACAACCTCCTGGCTGGACCACTGCATCACGTCCCCACAACTTCATGATTCTATTGTGACCTGCAACATTCGCTACAATCATGCAACAGGTTATGATCACATTCCCTTTCAGGTGTCATTCAGTACCCCATCCCTCCCTACTGTGAACCCCCTTACTGATCGCCCACCTCCTGTTAACTGGGATTTCAAAAACCAACAGAAAACCAGATCCTTTAGGGAAACCACGGAAGCCATGCTGCAGTCAATTGTTCAACCGGCAGACACCTTACTGTGCACTAACTCAAAATGTAGAAATGACCACCACAGGGGAGATCTGAAAGAATTATTCTATTCGAATATAATTTCCGCTATGCTTGCCTCCAGCAGGGATACCTTTAATTTCGTCAAGGCAACTCTCATAATATACTTTGATGGAATGACTTGGTTAAAGATCTACATACACATTCACGAGAAATGTTTTTACTGTGGAGGCAAAATGGTAGCCTTGGGGAAGGACACTGCACTACTAATGAGGCAGGCGAGAGAGCAGTTCAAACTTGCCCTCAAGCACTGCAGACTGAATGAAAAGCAATTAAGACCTGATGCAATGTCTAGAAAATTAGAATCTGGTGATTACCCTCGTCTTTGGAAAGGCATTCAATCCCTAAATCCCAAAACTAAAAGACTATCACAGAGAGTAATAGCTGCTGTCGGTGACGAGGCTATCGCAATAATGTGGGGCGATCACTTCAGCACTATCCTGAACTGCATAAAAGATCAAGACTCCCAAAGGGATGTAGATAACCTCTTTACTGATAACATTCAGTTTCATTCCGCCGATCGCATAACGCCAGGTAACATCAGCAATGCCATAAACAACGTACGTAATAAAAAATCGCCCGGCTGCAATGGTCTGCCTGCTGAAGCTTTCAAATTCTGCCATGCGATAATTTACATTTTGCTAGCTGCTCTGTTCAATGCATGCATAATTCACCAGTTTCTCCCAGACTCCCTACTCTTAGTTCACTCAATACCATTAATAAAAAACAGCTAAAGGATGCAGCTGGCCCTGGCAATTATCGCACGATTGCAATTACTACGATTGCGTCAAAGATATTGAGTCCATTCTTCTGGTGAGACTTCTTCCCTACTACACACTACTGACAACCAGTTCGGCTTTAAAGCAAACCACTTAACCGACACCTGCATCTACATCCTGAAAGAATTGCTGAACTATTACCTATCATCAGCCTCTCCTGTTTTTCTGTTTTGTAGATGTGAGAAAAGCATTTGGCAGAGTAAACTACCTGAAGCTCTTCCTGAAGCTGCACAAATGAGGCACACCTTTATATCTAATTGGCATTTTATGTTGCTGGTTCTCCACACAGCAATTCTGTGTCAAATGGGGTAACGTACTGTCGTACACCTAAACGGGCTCTGGCAAGGGGTCATTCTCTCTCCATACCTGTTTAACATGTACACAGATGCCCTGAATGTCAAACTGAACTCACTCCCACTTGGATGTACTATCAACGAAACAGCAATAAACAACCTCTGTTACACCGACGAATGGTTCTGATTTCCCCATCAGTGCAAGGTCTCCAGCGACTCATCGACACCTGCCGCCAATATGCAGAGGAATTTGATATCCTATACAACGAAACCAAGACCCAGTGTATGTCGCTGCTCCCAAGATTGCTTAAGCATACTGCAGAACCACAAATTTTCCTCGGAAATCATCGTCTGGAATTCGTGCATGAATTTCCGTATTTGGGCCACATTATCACGGACGACCTAAAAGATGCGGCCGACACAGAACATAGGCGCTGTAAACTATGTACAACTGGCAACATGATTGCAAGGAGGTTTGCCTTCTGTCACCGAGACACGAAACTGCTGCTCTTCCACTCGTACTGCTACAGTAAATATGGGTGTTCCCTTTGGACGAACTATACCTGAGAGACCATGAGACGTATCACTGTTGTCCACAATGACATTCTGAGAAGCCTCACAAACACTCCTCGCTGTCACTCCGCCACGCAGATGTTCATAGAAAACCGCCTGGGTAATTTGAAAATCATAGTGAGGCGAACAATGTCCAGTCTGATCACCCGACTGAGAAACAGCAGCAATTCGCTCATATAAAGCATCCTAAGCAGTGAGATAAGAAGACCTAAATTGTGAGAAAGATGGGATAATGAGGCGTCTGTTCCTTAAATGACTTATTCTCTATTTTTGCAATTATGAAGTGTCATCTCCAGACCCGCATTATTATTATTATTATTATTATTATTATTATTATTATTATTATTATTATTATTATTATTATTATTATTCTACGTTTCTTGTTATTATTGGTATTTTTACTTTTTTATTATTACTGTGATTAATATCATTGTAGAGTTTTGCAGTTTTCAGTTTTTATATTTAGCCTTTTGGATCTGACTTCTGTAACCACCTAAGGTCCCTAGCTGGAAATGAATCGTCTGCAATCTGTATTTTTAACTGTTATCATTTTTAATATATTTTTTACTATTATTCTCCATATAATTACTATCATTACCGTTATTATGAATTCTATTTTTCCTACTTCTTCAGCAGTTGCGTGGATACTGCCGATTATCATTTCTATCATGTTATCTTATGTATCTATACTGTGTGTATTGTATTTGTATATTCTGTGTACATAGTCCTGAGATGCAATAAAGGATATTATTATTATTATTATTATTATTATTATTATTATTATTATTATTATTATTATTAAACTAGAATTGCATTTCAGAGAAGCCATGAATAGGATCTTCATGATGAATTATAAAGAAGAATTATATAGAGCACACTTTGCGAAGGAACAAAGACAAGATGAAGATCTGAAAGAAATAATAAAACAATTAGATTAGTACCTCAGCTAGAGAGGATATTTAGAAAGAAGACTGGGTGCCTGCTGGACACATTAAGAATTATAATGTTGGTTAACTCGGAGAGTCGATCCTTTTCAAACATTTCATAAATAGTATCCAAGAAGATAGTGTCACAACCTTTAAGAAGCAAAGTTATTGAACGCATGCATGACAATCTGGTAAGAGCTCGCCCAGGTCAAGATGAAACAGTTTGACAGTTTGAGGAACATTTTCACTGGAAAGCACTGTAGAAGAATGTCAGGAGATATATAAAAAGTTGCAATATTTGCAAAAGTTACGCGGGAAGAACAGCTAAGGATGTACCTTAGGGAAAATTTCCTACCCCACATTTGAGAGTTGCAATAGATTTAATCACCAATCTACAAACCACAAGCAGGCGGAATGAAAATATACTAGTATGCATTAATACACTTACCAGATACCCAGAGTTTGTAGCATTAAAAGGTGAGAATGCTAGAGTAGGCTATGTGCTTTTGCTTTCTATGGCAAGGTATTTCTAGATGTTCAGCTCCACAACTGATAGTCTCAGATAACAGGCTAGACTTTATTAATGCCATGACTCTTGAAATTTGTAATACATTCTGTGAGCAATGGACTGGTAGTAAGGAACAACAGAAAAGTATTAGATACTCTGAAATATATAGCTGGACATGCTCCAGACCGGGATATTAAACTACCTTAATACAATTTTCATTAAAGAGGTGCTATCATGGGTGTTATCCAAGCATGCTTAGATATCACCCATGCAAGCTTTAATGGAAAATGAACCAAGAATATCTTATGAATGGCTAAATCAACCAACCCAGCCTAATTATTGAAAGAATATGAAAATACAAATGAAAAACTTCAAGGTGATACATCAACAGTTGAATAAGAATCCTGAGGACACTCAGAAGGCTAGGACAGAAAGACACCAAGAAAAATTGAAACACACAGATTTATCATATTGGAGATTTAGTATACATAAAACGGAAAATGAGAAGTGGAATAAATTATAAGCTAGTCCCAAGGTTGGAGGGCCCATGCAGAGTTATAGTAGTCCAATAAAACAAACTGAAGTTAAGAAGAATGAGTAATTCAGACCCTTCTGCAGATTCGCTGGAAGAGATTTGGATACATAAGGACAAAGGAAAAAGAACTAAAGAAGCTCCTAATAAATGAAACTGATGACAGAGACCTAGAAGACCTGGAACAAGATACAATCCAAGAACAGTGAGAGTTAAATTCCGGTAAACTAATTTAAGTTATTATTTACTGTCCATTAATATTTGACCTCCTTTTTTCCTGAGTTTAGCATAATTGGTTGACTTAGCAGTAAATATATTTTTTTTTATTGTCGCATTTTTATTTTAACCAGTCTGCTTTGCAGCCAGGATTCTTGAGGTAAAGTGTGCATCAACTTCAGATTTACGTTTTCTTTAACTAATATGGTAATAGTAGAGGAACTGGTGACAATGAAGTAAATTCTGGAATCAAATTACTGTTTTAGGTAATCTACAAGACGGATGTAAAAGTACTGACGATATTCATTCGGTGTGTGAATTACATGAAGATGACATAGGTCAAAGCTGCTACAGGAAGTATCACACAGGTAAGGGGCCCATCAGTCTGAATGATGAATATGCCGGAACTAAGATAAATTACAGTGAAAATCAAGCCCTCGGTAAACAAATATGGCATTTACACAGGGAACTGCACACAAAGTCGACACTAGACCAAACGCCAAAGTGAAGTAATGAAGAAACACTATATATGTTAAGGAATATGGTCAAAGAAACACTTTAGGATCTAAAAGAAACCTGTGGTGGAGCAGCCACGAAAGAAATGAGGGCTGCCGCTAGTTATAATACCGGCTATCATTTCATGAAGTATATCAGTGGTTTTTGGGATCTCGTCCCAAGTCCAAGTGTTATCCGAGGAAAAATCACTATCTTAGAAGATGAAATAAAAAAGGTAAATTTGGTAATATTAGATATAAGGACCAACCTAAGAGATACCAACAAGCTTTAATTGGGCTCAGAGCAAAAGAAGAATTGCGGAGACAAACATTTGAAACATTTGCAAAGGAAGCTCTAAGCTGTATCCAAACAGCCAATTTGAATTTTTCCATAAATCCATACTGGATATGAAACTAGAGGCAAAGGAAGCAGGAGGTGAACTAAAGTCTTTGTCGACATTCTGATTGCCATTTCTCAAGGAAAAGTCTCAGAAGATTTATTGCCTTTGAAAAAATTTCAAAGGATTCTGGTGAAAGTTAAACTTATGTTTAACAAGTTTCCTATTTTCTGTGCATTGAACTAACTCACTTACTCTACCCTTTACTTAAAGATATCTTTACTAATGAAGTCCTGCTTATCCCAATTCCTATTGATGCAAAAAAGGTCTTTAAATAGTATACCTTTATTCCCTTCCCTACATGTGTTGCTAATCATATGTTAATAGGCTACTAGACACTAAACACAGAACTTTTACTTCAGGAAAACACACACACTCAAACTGAGGAACGAAAGAAAAACTTGCAAAAATGTCCTACCCATTTTAATGACACCATTTGTGATGTCAACGACTTAAACAAAATATACAGACCTGTTGGGTTTGCAATGAGACGTCATCTTGATGACAAGTTTATTGTGAGAGACCAGAGAGCCGACTGACTCGGAAACGCATTGCCGGTTCATGCTCGGCAGAGGATTACCAGAAACATATCGTACATCCCCCCTCTCAAGATTATACATATACATGCCAAAAATTAGAGGGGCAAATGTCAATATAATTATGTTAATGAGAGATGAAAAAAAAAAAAAAAAACTAACTTTTCAATACCAAAACACGCAGTTCCATACACTGAGTACGCTGCTTGGTGGCATTCAAATACTACACATAATACATATAGAGAAAAAAGAAATAATATGGATTCTTGAAAAATAATATCAATTCTTGATACAATTGTACAATTGCATACATGTGCAAACAACAAATAATAACAGTATTATATGAAGTCCTTGAGCCACTTGGGTCTACCGGCGGCCCTTTTTGGCCTACTAACGACGCCGGTCAGTCTGCCTCCGGCAACCGCCGGGCAGTGCTGCCAGGTACAGGGAAATTTCCCTGTTTTAGGGAAATTCAGTCGGCTACAGGGAAACAGGGAAGAAATTTGAAAATACATCAAAAACAGGGAAATTTCAGAAAACTAACAGGGAAAATATAGGGAAATTTGGAAAATCTAGGTTTAAGTTATTATTTTCGTTTGAAATATGAAAAAAATATAGCTTTTTTATCATTCTCGTTTGGAATATGAAAAATATCGCTTTTTATTATTTACGTTTGAAATATGAAAAATATAGCTTTTTTATTAGTTTCGTTTGAAATATGAAAAAATATAGCTTTTAAGTTACTATTTTGCTTTATGTGGTGAGAGAGAGAGAGAGAGAGAGAGAGAGAGAGAGAGAGAGAGAGAGAGAGAGAGAGAGAGAGAGAGAGAGAGAGAGAAAGAGAGGCGCTTTTTAATATAACTTTTTTATCATTTTCGTTTGGAATGAAATCCAAAACGAGAAAATCACTGAGCACCGAGACATTAAATGGCATGCTACATGCTAAGAAACCTCTGAAAACATGGTAATAACACGTGCCCAACTGAGACTGATGACCGATGATATATACAAAAAAGATCAACAATAAGGTAAGTAACTAGCAGTTTAGCTCTATATATTTATATATATATATATATATATATATATATATATATATGTAATATATATATATATATATATATATATATATATATATATATATATATATATATATATATATATATATATATATATATATATATATATATATATATATATATATATATATATATATATATATATATATATATATATATATATATATATATATATATATATATATATATATATATATATATATATATATATATATATATATATATATATATATATATATATATATATATATATATATATATATATATAAACGGAAATTTTGTGACAAACAGGGAAATTTAATCAGGCAATTTAGGGAAATTTTAACAGCTAGACCTAGCAGCACTGCCGCAGGGGGAAGACGTGTTCTCATGACTGCCTAGTATCCGAGGAAAGTGGCCCGTGAGGTTTTTCAAAATCTTTCCGCGATTCTAGGTCTTCGGCATCGTTCTGGCCTCTTATTTCAGTGCCAGAATAGCTAGGTTTATTTATCACCCTTCTTTGTGGCAAAACTTCAAGAAAGAAGTAAATAACATGATTCAAAATGAAGATTAAGATACAAGACAATAGTCCTAAACCGCATGACGAGCCACGTAGATGGCTCAAGTTATGGCAGTGTATAGGCGCCATCTAGGCTTGAGTCCAAAGAGTAATCCACGTCAACACAGCATTCTTTTTTGTCAATGTTCACGAAGATGACTCAGAAAAGATTCTTAATTCAGAGAACAGGACAGTTTTTGCAAATGAAGAGTTTGAGGTAATAGACCCCCCAGAATATAATTCCACGAAAATTACAGTAGCAAAATACCTAGACACTACAACGGTAGAATACGGGGAAGATGACCTTAAAGACAGTATCGAGAGGAAAAACGAATGGGCTGCAGTGGATGAGGTGATAAAAATCCAAAACAATTCCTACGCCATGAAAATAAAGTTTGAAACACCGAAGATGGCAAAGAGAGCCATAAAAAGAGGATTATTTGTAGCCTACCAATACATTCCAAGTGAACACATTGAAGAGGATATATTTGTAAATTTATCATTTTGCTACAGATGCTACTCTTATGAGTTTCTACTTAAGGAATGCCCTAAAGATAATAACTATAAAATATGCTCTGAATGTTCATCACATGATCATACATACAGAGAATGTAAAGAAAATACAAAAAAAATGTGTTAACTGTAATCAGCAACATAGAACTTTAGCAGCGAAATGCCCAGTGAGAAAGGCCCTAATAAAAAGAAAAATTCAAGAGATCAAAGCAAACAGAAATGCAACATCCACTACAAGCAACCGTACAAGTTACGCCAAAGTTGCAGCCACTAATACAAAAATTGCCAGGCTAATGCAAAAAACATCCAAAATAATATAAGTAGAATACAAGAAGAGATAAGAATCACGATAATAACAAATTTAGCAATAAAACTGGGGCTGCACCAAGAAGGATTCAACCCCTCAGTAATAAACAGCATATTAGCAGATAACAATTTACCTACAATACACTTCTCTAAAGAAACAATAAACATGATAGCAAGCACCATGGAAAGGAATAAAAGACAAGAAAACCATACCAGCAAAGCAGAAGATTTACAAGCAACTCAGGATATACAACAGGATACACAGCAGAGAGCTCAGAAGACGACTCATCAGATGAAGACTTTACACTCGGAATTGAGCCCAGTTCGGACTCGAACTCACCAATCCATCCCTCAGGACGCATAAGTAATTTGCAAGAAACGCAGCATCAATTAACAGAAGAAATACAAGCCTCACTACCAAGCTTCTCAGGTTTCTCCAACTCTCCCATCTTACAAAATCCACAGGGATCAACTTCAGCATCAAAAAGTACTACGCCATTAGCCAATAACACCAGAAAACGGAAAAGTGAAAGAAAAGGAACAAAATTACTAGACCACTGTAACTCGAATGGACCCAACTCTACGAAGAATTAAAATAATTCAGCACAACGTGAAATCCTGGAAAACAAAGTAATTTGAATTATACAATATATACAGAGAAGAAGACCCTGACATAATATTAATCAATGAGCATGGTATGAAACGAAATGAAACTGAAAATGTTTGGATATAATACATATACGCAAAACTTTGCTGATGAACCCTTTGCAGGAATTGCAATAGTAATCAAGAGTAATATTAGACATAAGACAATAGACAATTTCTAAGACGACTTTTTAGCAGTCCAAATTCAAACTAACAAAGGACCAATAGTGATCGCTACAGCTTACAAGCCGCCAAGAAGACATTATTTCCCACTTCCGGATGTCATGAAGTTAATAAACAGGAGAGAACCAACCTACCTCATTGCGGATCTAAATGCCAGACACCAATTATTTGGATATAGGCAATCTAATTACACAGGACAAGAAATAGTCAGATTAATAAATAAAAACTATATCATACACTTAGGACCTGATTTCGATACCTTTGTAGCAAATAACAGAAAAGGAAAGCCAGATATAATATTGGGAAATAACAAAATTCACCTCAATATTGCCGTTACAAGAGGACCAGCAACCTCCTCCGATCATATAACAATAGTAATTACATTGTCAACCAATCCAATAATGATTCCATCCTTAGAAATAATATAAAAAGAGAAAGTTGGGAAAGCTTAAAAAATGAAATAGAAGGAAAAATGAGTAGACAACCAACAATAAATTCAAATTAAATAGAAGTAACAAAAGAAATAGTAGATGGTGAGCTTGAAGAATGGTACAGAAATATAGAGGAAGCAATAAAAAATTATATACCCATAACTAAATACACCACACTTCCACATCCTATTAGTAGTGATAAGCTGAAATTGATACAATGGCACTACAACAACATCCAAAACACAGTACTTATAACAGGGTGGAACAACATATTAATAAGAAGATATGTGTCATTACAAGAACAGTTAGTACAAGAAAACTCAAGATAATATCATCAAAATTGGGAAGACCTAATAAAAAACACAGAAATACAGTACAATAACCCAAAAAAATTTTGGAACTCCGTTGCAAGATTGATGGGAAGCAAAACTAACACTTCGCCATACATAACGCATGGGAATGAGAAAATATATGATGACAAAGAGAAGGAAGTACTGCACAAGGCCTACTGGCAGGAAATATTCCAGATAACACAGGAGGATAACCAAAATTTCGACAACCAACATGAGACAATAGTCAATGAATTCATTGAACAACATAGAAACAGAACAAATCCACATTATGCAGCTGATATTAACAGACTCAATGAAGACTGCCCATTAACAAGGAAAATAGAGTTATGGGAAATCAAAATAATAATTAAAAATTTTAAACACAAAGCGCCAGGAAAGAGTGGAATTAACAAGGTCATAATTCAAAATTTACCAGACATTGCACTCGAAAAATTAAGAGAAATATACAACTGGGCTCTCTCAATGGGATATTTTCCAATTATATTCAAGAATGCAATAATGATTTTGATACCCAAACCAGGAAAAGATACTAGTCAGGTAGAGAATTATAGACCAATATCATTACTAGAAGTACCTGGCAAAATATTTGAAAAAATAATTAACAACAGATTAGTGTTGTTCTTAGAAGGTAATCAGCTACACAATAATAATCAATATGGATTTAGAAAAGGAAGAGGGACCCATATTGCAATAGCAACAATATATGAGAGCATTGCGCTATCACAAAGAAGAAGGTACCTATGTAACCTAGTATGTAGAGATATAACCAAGGTATTTGACAAAATATGGATACAAGGACTTCAATACAAAATATTACATCTCAACCTTCCAGACATTTTTGAGAAAATACTATGCAACTTCATCAAAGATCGAACAGCAGCAATCAAGTCACAAAATTACATAGGGAATCCATTCCCGTTACTAAGTGGAGTCCCACAAGGATCTGTACTCAGTCCAACACTATTCACATTATATACATCAGGTATGACTTCACCACCAGAGTACTGTACTGATGTCTGCTTTGCAGATGATATAACTCAAATAATTATACACCCAGAAAAACGCACTCGAAGAAGGGATCCAACTTTGAAAAGACAAGTAGCACAAAAAACAATGAACCAAATTGAAAGAATAAATCAATTTGAAAAGAAGTGGAAGATAAAGACAAATAAATCTAAATTCCAACTAGTATCAGTGTCTGCTTACAAACCTGCACAAATAATGTTAGACCAACAACCGATGAATTTTACTAAAATCACAAAAATACTAGGAATGCAATTCGGACAAAGAGGAATATCAAGACACGTGAGAGAAAGGCTAAGAATAGCAAGAACACAAAATACAAAGCTAAAACGATTTAGGAATATGAACACAAATATCAAAATCCATTTTTACAAAAGCCTAATCAGACCAATAATGGAATATCCACCAATACCCACATGTTTAGCATCGACTTCCAATATAAGTGCATTACAAAAATTCCAAAATAAGATACTAAGGTCCGCAGTGAGAAACAATCAAGAAGATGACGATATGAATACAGAACAAATACACAAAAATACAAAGTAGAACCAATTAATCAAAGATTATACAGACTGGCAACCAACATATGGAGCAAACTAGATCAATACAACAGTGAATTAACAGAAGAATCCGTAGCAGAAGAGAGAAACCACCCAAACAACACAGACCACAGATGGTGGAGAAGAGTATCTTCATATATTCACCGTGATGAACCTCAACCATTATATTATTAAGAAATGCCTGGTGAAAAAGTAACATTTAGAATTTACTATGTAGGTATCATGCAAAATCATTATGATAATTAACATCAAGGTTAAAATGAGGAAATTGGAACTAATTTTTTTATTTTATTTTATGTTTTAAATATGATTATACTAATAAGAAATAAAACTCAAAATATGCAATATGTACAACTTACCATGTTGTTTTAATGTAAAATTATTATTGTATTGTGTTAACATTAGAAAAATTGTACCCTTACCTAAATAAAATTGTGGATAAACCACACTTGACATTACTCTTACTAATATTTCACTTCCTAAACTATTCCCTACCATGGTTAGCTAGCTAACTGCCCTCACTCTTCTTTCACCCATCTTACCTATCAGCTTAAAAAAAAAGAAAAAAAAAAAACGACGCCGGGCTCCTGCATGGGGTGTGTTACTGGTTCTATGGGCGTAGGGCTCGCAGAGGTGTCGTGCTGAGGAGACACAGGTGCGCTAGGGGGTAGAGCAATGACTCTCAAGTGTCGTCTGTTCCTTTTTTAGAGCCTGCCGCTCCCGTTGAGCTTGACTGTGTACTGATGATGGGGCCTAGTTTCCGATATTACTCCCGTTCCGTCCCACTGCTTCGTAGCTTGGTTTTGTATGCATACATGGGTACCTAGTTTGATGGGTGGCAGTATCCTGGTGGTATCAAGGGTGTGCATAGCCTCCTGCGATTTTGCCACCTGTAGCTCCCTTCGACGTATCGTCTGTCTCCAATACCTGTCTACTAACAGGTGTCTTTTAGCTGTCGGTACCCCGTCACGCAGCTGGCGACCCATTGCAAGCTGAGATGGCAACTTGTTAATCTCCCTGAGAGGCGTGTTGAGATATTGGAGTATCGCCAGGGCCGTCTTGTCTGACTCAAGGGCTCCACCTTTTGATGTGTTTTGTCAAAGTAGCCTATTTGTTGATTTGACAGCTGCTTCTGCCCTGCCGTTGGACTGGGGATACTGGGCTGACGACAGACAGACCTTGACTTCCCATCTCCTGAAGAAGGCCTCCATCTCCTCGCTGGCTAAGTTAGTACCTCTGTCAGTCGATATTTGTTCTGGGGCTCCCCAACGTCAAAAATAGGATCGAAGGTGATTGCTTATTTTGTTGGACGTGGCGCCACTGGGAAAGTGAGCTACTTCTAACCAGCCAGTTAGCCTATCTGCGTATACTATGTATACATTACCTTCTCTTTGAAACATATTTGCGACGACTTGCTGGAAGGGGTATTCTGCTGGCAGCGTGTGCATCATTTCTTCGGGAGGCAGTGAAGGGGAGTGTTCATCACATGAAGTGCATTGGGCACGGCGATGCTGAAGGTCTCCTTCTATTCCCGGCCAGTAGACTGACTGCCTGGCCCTTCTAAGCATAGAGTCGAGGCCTTGGTGTCCTGCGTGTAGGTTAGCAGCTACCTGATGATGTAAATCTTCGGGGACAACCAAACGTATGCATCCTTGGTCCACCGAGTATGTCACCAGATCCTGGTTGATGGCTAGCTGATCCCGAATGCTGAAGAAGGGATGAAGGCAGGAGAGTTCTTGTGGCTTCTGTTGGGGCCAATCGCCTGCTGCGACCCTAGCAAGCAAGAGTTGATACACTGGGTCGTTAGACGCGGCGCTCCTGACGCAGTCTTCATCCAAGACGATGATGTCCGGTTCCAAAGTGCCCGCGGTTGCAAATGCCACTACCACTTGAATGTCGTCCTCCAAATCCACGTCGGAAGCTTTGTGGGGCGCTTGCATGGTTGGGTACCTTGAGAGAAAATCCACGGCAGTGTTCCTTTTTCCGGGCAGGTATTTGATGTCAAACTTGAACTGGAGTGTCTTCCCATTCAGGTTAAACCATCTTGGGTTGATGACGTCCTTAAGAGCCCTATCATCCAGCAGTTTGACAAGTGGACGGTGGTCCGTGATGATGGTGAGATTAGGGCACCCAAGTGGGAACAACCTGGCCTTCTGCAAGCACCAGGTGACTGCAAGGGCTTCTCCTTTCATAGGAGTGTACCCTGCTTCAGAGGGGGTGAGGTGTTGACTGCCACATAGGGCAAGATGCCAGCCGCCTTTGCAACAAAAGGGGCTGTCAGCTAATTGACCAGCACAATACTGCTGAAGGATGACAAAACCAATGCCTTCCTTGCTCCAATCCGTCATGATTATCGTAGGGCGTGTCTTGTCGTAATATGCCAAGCCGTCCTTGGCTAATTGACAGATAACCTCCTGTGCCTGTTGGAGTTTGCTACGTAGCTGGCTATCCCAGTAGACATTTTTCCCTGTGGGCTTTTTGAGGAGGTCCCTAAAGGGCTCCATGATGGGCGCCATTGCAAGGAAGGGGCTAACTGATTCAGGAATCCGAACCACGACCTAATATTAGTGATGGAGGGCTTCTCTGGCATGTGGAAGTTACGAATGGCATCTAGTCGTTCGTCTGCAGGCTTGTATGACTCCCATCCCAAGTGGTACCCGACGAAGGTAACCTCCCTCTTGTAGAAATTGAACTTCTTGGGCTTGAGTGTAACACCTGCAGAGGCACACGTTGACAAGAATTCACATATGTGCCAGAACGTCTCTTCGATGCTGTAATCGTATAGCAAGGTGTCGTCGATGCATTTATGCTTTCTGTGATGTCTTGCAGGGCGTTGTCAAACCTTTTCATGTAGGCGTCGGAAGCCGAACAGTGACCCATGGGTGTTCTACGATAACGATACCGTCCCCATGGGGTCATGAAGGCCCTGAGCTGGCGGCTGTCCCCGTCCAATTCCACTGGGTGGAAACCCCGATGGGTGTCCGCTGTAGTCTTGTACGTGTGTATGGGGATGCTGGAAATCATGTTGAAGGGTGCTGGTGTATGATGAGTCTCACGAAGACAGTGGGCATTGAGGCGCTGGAAGTCTACTGTGCGGCGAGGTTGGCCCGTCTTCTTGGCTACCACGACCGTCCTTGCACACCACTCCGTTGCATCCCCTGCCGGGACTGTTTCTATCATGCCCTTCCGGACGTTCTCATCAAGCTGGGCCTTGACCTCCTCTTCCCAATGCTTAGGGATTGCTGCCGGTGTGTGACAGGCATAAGGTACGGCATCAGGCAATAAGTGTATGTGGTACTGCTTGCCCATCATCACAGGTAAAGGTTCCCTGGTTGTGTTAAAGGTCATGGATGAGAAGTGACGTAACAACCATTCTTTAAGTCTTGGTATGTTCTCCTCCACGGGTTGGATAGGTATGGTGGCTGGCTAATAACGTCAGTTGATGCAATGAAAGGGGAAGGGTGAGGGAAACCTGGAGGTACTATTCCCAGCTCCTTACAGGCATTCAGCGATATATAGAAGTTCTTGGCTGTCAGCATGAAGTAAACCTTCTGCTTCGTGCATCTCCTACCTATTTCAGTGGTGCATGCCATTGATCCGAGGTATCTCACTCAGAGATTAGCTACGTCCCTCAGACCTGTTCGAGGTTGCAACTCCGGGGGTTTTATGTGCAGGCTTGAAAGAATCATGGGTCTGGCAACGCAGATCTGTGCTCCTGTATCTGCTACGACGAGTGTGGACACCAACCTCCCGTTCCCATGGGGGGAGAGGTGTGTGTCTGCAACAATCACTGAACTCAAGGTGAGCGGCGCTTTCTTCGTGCTCCTGCAACATTTCTGGAAGTGCCCTACCTTTTGGCACCCGTGGCACGTCATACCTTTTGCTGGGCACGATGCGCGATCAGGCGAATGACGTCCCCCACAGTTCCCGCAATGCTTTGCCCTCGAGTTACCGTGCAACACTGCGACATCTGGCTCTACATCATCACTGCCTGTGACATCATCACTTGAAGCGCCGGCCGACTCCCTCACAACACGCCTTCAACGTCTTGGCGAGCAGTTTCAAAAGTACAACACAAACCCTGAAGGGCATCTACACTTTCAAACATATCTCATGCCTGAAACACATGCCTTTTTAACACAGGATCACTGAGACATACCATTATTTTCCATAATAGCATATATTCAGCCAAGCATTCCCTGCATTTGGGACACTGAAAATCACAGTCGGTGACCTTTTGAGTACACCTTGAGAAATAATCACTCACTGTCTCTCCGTGCCCTTGTGCGAGGGCAAAGAATTCGGACCACTGCACTGCCTGATTCGACGACCGTAGCACAATATTCCCGATGGCATCCAGAGTACTGAGTACTAAGTACTGAGCGTCCATTGCACGTTGCTGTGCTGGCACACAGTTGAGTCTAATGTGCAGGACAACATCCCGCGGCAGGAACTTGTTGAGGTGGATCCAACACGTCATCGAACGTCTCCAGGACCTGAACGCTGCTGAGGACATCACGACATCACATTTCTCAGGGGTAGCAGAGAAAGGGACTTTGCCGGCACATGATCCAGAACCGGGAAGTGCATCCTGAAGGAAATGGATGGCGCATTGCTGGTCTGCAATTAACGTCTGTGCTTGCATCACGGCCCCTGACAAGGCCCTTGGCATTGCAGGAGAGGCACACCTTGGCGTGGCCTGGGGTGGTCGATGTAACAGGAGCATGACTTGGTTCGAATCCTACTCACTGCGCCATGTTGGTTTTGCAATGAGACAACATCTTGGTGACAAGTTTATTGTAAGAGACCAGAGGGCCGACTGACTCGGAAACCCGTTGCCGGTTCATGCTCGGCAGTGCGTTACAGAAACATATCGTACAAGACCTAAAACATACGGTCTTTTTGCATAACTGATCCCTGGGAAGCTGTGTTTGCAATTTTAATGGTAAGCTATCTGCGATTAGGTGTGAGAAACAAATCAGAGTGTGGTCAGCAGCATCGTCGGCGGTTTTCTCAAGGGTAACTCAGGATGTATAATGAATAAAGCAGTGAGTGATGAAATGAGTATATGTATGCTTAATAATGTTGATGAATAATAATGACAAAATTGTTTCGTCACGCAAAGTATGAAGTGTTTGTGATGTCGTGTCATGTACTGTACTTCCGAACACACTAATTCGGACAGAGACTTTTGGAGGAACTTTAGAGTGTGCACATTCTATGACGTTCTCTCTCAAAACTGATAAATACATCCCTAGACTTTCAGTGCACTCTCGTAACGCACATTGTTATTTAGAGATTTTTATTAAAAAAATGTTACGAGCTCTCAAGGACTTTTCTGTCCGCACCACCTGGCAGCCGATCCTTGAAAGCTTGTAAATTTTTTTTAATAAAAATGTCCATCAGATGACATCCTGTTTAAATGACGTCCTGTCATTAATTGTATTAAGCACAAAATAACTGTGCAAATGATCAAGTTTAATGTTTACACACACACACACACACACACACACACATATATATATATATATATATATATATATATATATATATATATATATATATATATATATATATATATATATATATATATATGCAGAATCTACTGGTCACTTTTACCAGACACATATGTAATTCTAATAGCCACAATGCCCTCTTAACTTCGCTAATTCCTCGCGCTTTTTTGGATATGCTTGTAACTACGAAGCCGATATCCAAAGGGAAGAATGAAGAGCCTGTGACGGCCGGCCGCGGGAAGCGAACCCGAGTTACCTTAATCACAAGGAGGCCACGTTGCCCACCTAACCACGAGAAGGATAAAAGTCTATCACCTCTCGTACATATATATACCTGTCGTTTTCAGATATATTCATTAGAGCTGGAATAGACCCATCCTCACCATCGTAGCCAAGTGGGCAATCGTTTTTATTGCTTTTTAGGCTGAAATATATATGCAGAATCTACTGGTCACTTTTACCAGACACATATGTAATTCTAATAGCCACAATGCCAGCTCTAATGAATATATCTGAAAACGACAGGTATATATATGTACGAGAGGTGATAGACTTTTATCTTTCTCGTGGTTAGGTGGGCAACGTGACCTCCTTGTGATTAAGGTAACTCGGGTTCGCTTCCCGCGGCCGGCCGTCACAGGCTCTTCATTCTTCCCTTTGGATATCGGCTTCGTAGTTACAAGCATATCCAAAAAAGCGCGAGGAATTAGCGAAGTTAAGAGGGCATTGTGGCTATTAGAATTACATATATATATATATATATATATATATATATATATATATATTATATATATATATATATATATATATATATATATATATATATATATATATATATATATATATATATGTGTGTGTGTGTGTGTGTGTGTGTGTGTGAAATCCACAGTTAAATTTCTGTTACAAAACACAGTGTATTAAAATTACATATGTACAAAGCTTATAGCTTTCGTCCAACTGCTGTAGACTTGATCATTAGAATGGATTGTAATATACAACTCAGGAAACAAAGTAAAGCAGGAAACCATACATACAAACAAACATTACAGAAAGCAAAACTGTTAATCAGTTTGTTGGGCCCTTGTCAATCCTAAAATTCTTCGAGACCCTCTCGGCGAAAGAAACCTTGAGTCTTCCGCTAAAGAGCCAACAAGATGATTTTGTTATAAACTATGACTTTGATTTTGGGAAGGATTTAACTGACTAGATATATTTCTAAAATTGCGAATACCTGCACATTTACAAATTTCTTCGCTTATAATACTGACTAGATATATTTCTAAAATTGCGAATACCTGCACATTTACAAATTTCTTCGCTTATAATATTATTTTCAACAATGCCCAGGCTTCCATCAAAGGTATTATTTATAACATTATAATGACGGCGCCTTCGATACATCTCCTGGTGGATCTGTCCGAGCATTTATACACAACTCTACTTTTTTTAAAATATATTCTGTGATCCATTTCCCAGGCGTGCCTAGTTATAGGGCTATCTATATTCATTCCTACTTTACATGCTGAAAAGTGTTCATTTTTGCGTTTCCAAACTAACGACCACTTTCACCGATACAGCAAGAATCACAATTTAAGCAACCAATAGCATGAACACCAATATCTTCGGACAATTTTACAGGATTGTTTTTTATTATTTTTTTCCCAGCTATGTCAGGGCACTGGAATGCAATATTGCACCCGTGTTTGTCTGTATTCAATTTTTGCGAAATATCTTGAAGCCTCTTGTTGAAAAGGAGTGAAAGTGATTTCTGAAATAACGGCTGCTCAGATTTTTCCCTTGGGTGATAATACATCCTCCTAGCTCTTGAGAGACATTTCATAAAATATCTGGTTAACACACTCTTTATCTGAAAAACAAGGATCACACACACGATATGCTAGAAAAATAGATTAGTAAGTACGTTACTTTTCACTTTGAGATCATGATAAGAGTAAAAATTAATGTAGGAATTAGAATGTGTGTTATTTCTGTAGAGAGAAAATTTAAAGGATTTATTAATTTCGTCTCTGCGTACTACAAGATCTAGAAAAGGTAAATTATGATCTACTTCTTATTCAACAGCAGACTTAATGGACGGAACATATCTATTCGAAAGCGACAAAAATTTGTTGAAAAATTCTTCATCAGATTTGTACACAATGAAAATATCGTCCACATATCTTACCCACACAAACGGTCTAAGATCATCAGGTAATTTTTCCACAAATAATCTCTCAAAAAAACTCTATACACAAATTAGCTAAAATTGGAGTTCAAAGTTGTGTATAAATGCTTGGACAGATCCACTAGAAGATTTTTTGAAGGCGGCCTCATTATGTTGAATAATACCTTTGATGGCGAAGAGATTGGTAAAAGTGCGGGTATTCGAAATTTTAGAAATATATTTAGTCCGTTAAATCCTTTCCAAAATCAAAGTCATAATTTAGAACAAAATCATCTTGTTGGATCCTTAGCGGAAGACTCGAGGTTTCTTTCGCCGAGAAGGTCTCGAAGAATTTTAGAATTGACAAGGGCCCAGCAACCTGATTAACAGTTTTACTTTCTGTAATGTTTGTTTGTATATATGGTTTCCTGCTTTACTTTGTTTCCTGAATTGTATATTATTCTTCATTTTAGTGATCAAGTCTACAGCAGTTGGACGAAAGCTATAAGCTTTGTACATGTATAATTTTAATACACGTCTTGTAACAGGAATTTCATTGTGGATTTCACCCAACATTTATGAGAAGTACGACACAGTACTTATATATATATATATATATATATATATATATATATATATATATATATATATATATATATATATATATATATATATATATATATATATATATATATATATATATATATATATATATATATATATATATATATATATATATATATATATATATATATATATATATATATATAATCTACTAGTCACTTTTTACCACAGTAGGTATGTATGTAATTGTAATAACCATTTTTACTTACTGTTATTTAAACCCATCACTATTTCCGTCTTTGGAAATACTAAAAAGTGTAGGCTACCATTGATTTTCCATTTCCATAGTGAATTTTGTTGATGGTGCAAATTCATTTAATTTGTCAAACAAGTAGTTTACATCTTTGTTCCCAGACCAAATACACATATTGTTAATATGCCTGAACCATACTACATTATGTACAAGACTTTTGTTTAATATTTTACTTTCGAAAAATTCCATTCACAAATTACATAACAATGGAGATGGAGGGCTACCCATTACCATACCATTTTTTGAGGGTATAATTTCCCCGTTGAATTAAAATTTACGTTCTTTTACATATATTTTATTCACTTCTGTCAATGTATTCTTGGAAAATTAGTAAATTCTGTTGCCAGTTCTCTAATATATTCGATAAAAACTTCTGCAAATCGCCAATGGGTATCTGTGAATAGTGATACCATGTTAAATCTCACAAGCTTGGATTCACTTTTAATTAGTACATTGTTTATTTCATTTATCGCCAACAGTATTTCTTACATTAGCATCAGAGATTGTACCAACTATGTATTTTGCTAAATTGTAATATGGAGAACCACCCTAACTTTTTATTGGTCTACACGGAAAATTAGTTTTATGAGTTTTCATTGTTCCTTACGTATACGGTAGCGATGAAGAGATCACACAAAACTTTTCTATTTGGTTTTCATTTCCTTTTAATGGCTCTTTAACTTTTCTTTTGAAATTACTTTTCACAAGAAACTGATATATCCTGACTCTGTTAGTAAATGCATTAGAAGCAGCAAAGCAGACATTATCAACACAAAAAAAGAAATATACTAACACACAAACCCTGCTTGCACTACCATATAATAATAATTTGAAAGATATTCCCATCTACGTAAGAATTTTGGAGTCAATCTAGCATTCAAGAACAATAAAAAAATAAACATCTTGTAAAAAACTCCCAACGATAGTAAAGGATGTGTATATGAAATTCCATGTAAATCTTGTGATACCTTTTATATTGATCAAACTAAAAAAAAACAATGGAAAAGAGAATGGAACAGCACATAAAATGTGTAAGACAGGCACAGGGGCAAGGTGGAATTTTCGTACATGTTAGTGAAACAATCATACAATCATATGGGCAGGGGGAAAAATAGTGTTAATTGAGTTTAGTTTTATAAAAGAAAGCTTTTGTTAGAATAAGATTATCAGTCAAAGCATGTATAAACTTGATTCATTAATTGATAAAGAAATGTCAATGTTTAAATACTAAGGAATGAAGTAGATACGAACAGAGAAAAGGATAGACAGATTTGTAAATGGAGTACCTAATTTCAGCCACAAATGACTGCACAGTTACACTCCCTGGCACCTGTCAGGTGTGTATTTTTGGTTTCCAGCATCACTATGTTTGTTTGTGCTATTCCCTTAGCACAAATACTGTGATTTTCTGCCACTGTGTATCAGTCCTTCGATAATGGCATGCAAATAAAGCTGAATCCATTCAAGGTTTACAACCTGTCTTTTATTTTCCTTGTGGTAAGGCTACTAGCAAACATGAAGTCCCACTTCTATATCTTTCACAGCAGATGAAGGATGAGGGTTCAGTGGTCATATGATGGTATGGAGCTGCCACTGGTGGCCACTAGATGCATGTTGCTGTCTGGAGGCCTCCAGCAGTCCTCATACAGTTAGGATAAACTCCAAAGAACTTGTGTCTACCAGGAACTTCCAGCCAGATGCAAACTCAGCAAAGTAGAACCCAATGGAGTGGGCACCTGTTGGGTTTGTGGTGGCCAACTTTATTTTCTTGGGTGGGTGCCCTGCACATTTTTGCTCCAGTTGCAAGTAAAAGAGCAGTTTTTTGCTGCTTTCCAAGTCTATAGTGCCATATGAAGATGACAGGTAGGTATGGGTGCTCCTTCTGACGCAGGTTGTACGAGGGCTTCTGAATGGCATTGGCCTGAGTCTTGTCATCTCAGACCTGGTCTTGGCTTTAAAGATGGTGTTTGCAGTGGGTTATAAAGACTTGGAAGCCTCCAAACTCATCTGCCTTCTTCAGGTGGCTTGCCAAAGGTGTAACCTCTGCATTAGTAAGTGGCCTGGATGTTGGTTAAGTTGCTGGATGCAGATAACCCTTGCCAGGTCACCCTTCTTGTACTCCCATCAGCACTGAGTTTCAGGAATGTCAGTAGGGACTTCGTCCCAGGATGCCCTTGCCATTATGCCCTATAGTGGAGTGTTCAGCAGTTTGAGGACCCATTGGACACCAGTGGGTGGGTATCAGGAACTGGTACAGGTTATTTCATGTGCTCTTCTCATCCTCAGTGCCAAACCAAAATGTGATTCAAGGAAGAGGTTGTCTGGGATCAACTTGAAGACCTAGTAAGCCTTCTTTATTGAACCTGAGTCAGACAGATGGTTCAGTCATTGAGAACAACAGATGGCAGTTGATGGTAGTCATACTTTTTTTCATCCATGGACAGTGTAATCTTTCCTTACAAGGTCGTTTTTACACAACCATCTTGAGTCTGTTAGTCTACCATACTAGTGGGGTGATGATGAGCTCTTTCTGAGAGAGCAAAGCCAGAAATTGTATTGGTAGGCATGGCCATATAAGCATCCATTAATCACCAGGGTGTTTATGGTCTACCAGGTCAATCTGAGAGGTTACTAGTGTAAGAAGAGAGTACTCAGGAGTCTGAGCATTTGATCAGGAACTTAGCTACAGACAATGCAAGTGGTGTATAAGCAGGTGACTGCAGGGTTGCTGAACATGGCAGCTAAACCGTGGTTCAGCAGTGAAGGTGAGAGTTTTACAGTAGTCCCAGTGGATTTCCAAAGGCCTGCTTCAATCCATCAAATGCTTTCTATTGTGGTTCGTTCTGCTCTGCTTTCTTCAGTTATTCCTTCTTCACTAGATCAATCAAAGGAGCTGCAAGATCTGCTTAGTTAACAGATGCCCTGTAGTAGCATAGGAATGATTTCACTTGTCTTTGTCTTTGATGGTGATGCTTCCTGGATCTGTTGCTCCTCTTCAAAATGAGTGATATGGGTCCAATCAAGTTTACTGGTACTCTTTTGAAAGATTTCTCCATCTGCTACTGGTATTTTGCTGGTACACCTCTTCAGTGTAGTCTTCTGGCAAATGACAGGATCTACAAAATCTGATGACATTCACATGCGCTCCCAGCCAATGGAAATTGCTACTTAATGCTTCACATTCTTCTTAGCTCCTAAATGACCACCAACAATGCACTTGTGGGCCCACATTATTACTTGGTTGCAATATACCTCTGACACTAGAGTTTGCCACACTTTTTCAGCTACTTTACCCTGAAAAACAGTGTTCTTATATTTCTTCAGAACTCATCTCTTCATGCTTTCATGGTTCAAAACATCATCAGAAGGCATAAGCTACTAGAGAGAATTTGCAGGTCTTCACCAGTTTTTGATGGACTGCAACAATAGACCCAGTCATGTCTAGGCAAACCTTGGCTTTTTGCAACCTTGCAAATCTTGTGATGAAAGTTCTTTATCATTATGCATCTCCTAGAATTATGGTAGCTTAGGCCTTGCAGTTACTTTTAGTTTGTAAGGACGGGAGATTGAGTAACATACTGGCTGGGTGTTTACTGGTTTATTGGTAGTTCCTTACTGAAAAATGTACAGAATCTTCAAAGATGTTATTGGCATGTGCGGGTGGTAAACTAGCATCTGCACACAGACAAAACAAAATGGAGGTAAAGATTCAGACACCTGTGTTTGTCGGCAGACAAACAGATGGCGATTGTGAGAGACATAATAAACGTACAGTGTTAAAACATATATCAATGGAAAGGCCAGGAAATTCTACATGTGGCCAATTGCATGAGATTCGAGACAGATTAATGAATACAGTGCAGTAGCATAATATATGTGAAATGGCGAGACGTTTGGCGTCTTCACAAACAGAAACATACATACAGTTTGATACAGAAGATTCGGTGGAACATTATGAATACACGATTAGAATGCTTGTGTGGCAATGCAAGTAGTGGTGATTGTACATATATCAAGACAACAATGGTTAGGGAGAAAGAGACGAAAATATTGTATGGTAGGAGTTTCGTTCCTTCAGAGAAAGAAAACGAGATGCTCTTGTTTTGTCTTGTCCCCTCCGATGGATGACGAACACACACGTGTGTTTGGAAGAGACGGCGTCGGGGCGACGGGCTCTAACAAGTTTCTGCCTTTAATCTCTAACACTTTCAGTTCATGTGCACATTTCTTCTTGTATCTTCCTTTCTTAAGTTATCTTTTGGTCACCCTTCTGTCTTTGTTTTCCTATCATATCCCCTTCAGCCTCTGCTTTCATTCCTTGTCTTATTTTGAGGCATTATTAGTGGGCTAGGTCTTAAAATCCTTAACAAAATCTCTCGGTTCTTGGCATTCTAGTCCACATCTTTTGCTAATTCAGCTAGCTTTGATACCTCTGTTGAACCTTAACACAGTAAAATCACACTAAAACTGCCACCAGTAAAGTTATCATATAAGGTACCAAAGTAAGCACTAGCCAATGGCCTTGTATAAAAAGTGTTTCACTGATTGCAGAATCACTCACTTAGCAAATACACGAAAATGTTCACATCAGATTGAAAACACTCTGTCTTCTTACTAATGTACACTGTGCCACACAATATGTGTGAGGAGGGGTTCTTTAAGAGCAGTGGCCAATGGTGTGATCAAAACACAAAGTATATGTGTAAAAATGCAAAATTTATTTACAACACTTGAATAGTGAAGTATGGCAGGAGGTAACAATAATTTCTAAGCTGATCGCATTTGTTGTATTGGATGGCTCCTATCTTGAAGCAAACACTAAAATGTTTATGCTGAACTGTAAACCCTTCTTTCTATTTACGTCAGATGATAGGAGACTTGAGATTTGCATTGCTTTGCTCTATCTTGTCTTGCTCTCCTCTCTGTTTGATTAGTTTTACTGGCCCCGAGCTGCTATATAGGTTATAGGATCACCTCAAGCTTACACATACACACACCCACAGAAGGTAGACATTACATAATCTTGGTCAACTTGACCCAGAAATATCTCTAACAAACAGATTATGTAAACTTTTAAGGAAATCATACCAACATACTTTTAAATGTAAATTTAATATCCTCAGTAACAACCATCTATAAGAAAATGAACATATTTAACTAAAGTTCCATAACGTTTATGGTGAATGATAATTTTATTTATTCTTGAAACTGCAACACAGAAACAGCACTAGGATGAAAAACACACAAAAATTCATCTCATAATTTATACTTTGACAATACAACATTACTTATGTAATATTATCTCATTTTTTTCAATTTAGTTTGCTGAGGTAATCTGTGCTGACATTGAGCTTTCCTGGAATGTTCTCTACTCAAATCTTCTAACTCTGGAGAGCTGTGGTCCACCTTACACCCCTTGGACTTTCAGTCATGCATATTTGAATGCGACCGAGTGGCTTGTGGTCTCTCTCTATCAGGAAATCCATCCCATACCAATATAGATGGAATCTCTTAAGTATAAATATTATTGTTAAACAGTCCTTTTCAATTTTGCAGTAGTTGGAATTGTTCTTCTTAAGTTTCCTACTTGTATAAGTAACAGAAAATAGGCTATCTGCAAACTCTTACAAGAATATGCCTCCCAGTCCTTCATTTAATGCATCCATCCTCACAATGAAAGTCCTATCAAGGTCTGTACTCACAGGGCTGGTGTGTTTCTTAAAGCTTGCTTCTATCCATTAAATATCTTTTGTTGATTTTCTATCCAGTCAACTTCTTCTGATTATCCATTTTTCACTAGGTTGGCCAAAGGCTCTTCAAGATTTGTGTAGTTGTTCACAAACTTCCTGTAGTGGCCTGTCAATTCTAGGAATGATATTTGCATCCTGGTCTTTGGTAGTGATGCATCCTGGATCTTCGTCAGTTTCTCTACATCCATGGTGATCCTATTTCATCTGACCTTGTGTCCGAGTGATTCCACTTTGCAGTATCTGATAAACCATTTGGAAGTTTAGATATTCAGTCCTGCTTCCCTCACTCTCTAATCAGCTCCCTACTAGTATACAGTATAAAAAATACATTTTGCTTTGGTTGGCTGATGAATTGTTCTCCCAGTGAAGTCTTTCCTGGATTGCTGTTTAATATTTCTAGATAATCTTCAAGCAACTGTAATGCCTCCTTCTTCAGCTGCTTGCTTAGGTCATTGCTAATTTCAACATCTTGGTATGTCTCTTCTTTCTGTGGCCAAAGTTCCAACCATGTCTCATATGAAATTGCATGAATTACATTGGCATCCTCCTCAATGATGGTCACAATCAAGCATCTCTCTTCCTTGATGATAGCTGCCACTGCTTCTTTCTCGTTGCAGGCAGACAGGGTTTTTGGGTGCAATCTTCAGTTCCCCAAAAACATTAATTTTATAGTTCATTTGATTGACCACCTCCCAGGTTTCATATGATCCTCTCCTCTGTAACATCAGCTTGTTTGCCTCGGTTAGTAATAACTGACAATCTCTGGTCCTTTTTTCTTTTTGATACCCGTGGCATAGCTGTGCTGCATATAAACTCTCTGTGGCTTGTCAACACATCTCTTCCAGGTGATTACTCAGTTCCAACCTATACTTGTAAGTGTTCCAGGCTTCATCCTCACAGTCTCTTGTCCTTAATTCCTTAAGAATCTGCACCAGTTCTCTCACTGTCCTTCCATATAGTAGCTTGATCAGTGGAAATCCAGTGCTTGACAGCAGTGCTTCTTGATACATGAACAAGACTCCTGGTAGGTACTGGTCCCAGTCCTTTGGTCTCTCTTGGGCATCTTCTTCAGCATCAACTCCAGCAAACTGTTGATCCTCTCATGCACTCCATTATATCTTAGGTTACACGGCATCACAAACAGGTGATTGGTACTTACCAGATACCTCACCTTCGCCATTTCAGAAGTAAAATGGGTAGCTCTTCAGCATTTCTTTAGGAATCCTATCTTGCTGGAAATGTTAAATATTGCTCCTCCTACATCCTCAGTTTCTAGTTTAGGGAGTGCTACTACTCCCGG
This sequence comes from Macrobrachium rosenbergii, assembly GCA_039081455.1. NCBI lineage: Eukaryota > Metazoa > Arthropoda > Malacostraca > Decapoda > Palaemonidae > Macrobrachium > Macrobrachium rosenbergii. Next base: position 27,558 of record JANJGK010003849.1, read on the forward strand.
GTATCTTATAAGAGGATGTACTTATTGCCCCTTTCCAACACTAGTAATGTAACCCCTAACTGGTCTACTGCTACTCTCTAGCTACTGCTGCTCTCTCTGTGACTCCTCTATTGAAAGCATCTTCCCACGTGGTATTTTCATGATACTGCCCTTCAGCACATTCTTCTGGTAAATATCGTGGGACCAAAGGAAACAGCTGGTTATATGGCTGATGGTTTTCTTGGTTCAAAATTAATTACCAACAACAAACTCATGGGCTGGCTTCATTACTGGGTATGACATATCTCTGGCACTAGGATTTGCCACACTTCTCCGGTCATCTTGCCCTGGAAAGCACATTACAATATACCATAAATAGCCTTTACTTGAAAGTTCCTTCATCATTGGTTCTGCATTCTGCACTGGTCTTGGCTCTTGCCCACTGTTTATAATTTATAAACTTGGATCCTTCTGCTGGGATTCTTTTAGATGCTCTGGTCCTACATGCAGTTTACTAGAAACTACTGCCAATAATTTGATGCTGGTCTACTTTTGCTGGGCATCGGGTCCAATCACAAACACTGCTGTCTTGATACTAGTCTTTTCAAGATCCATACTTACATCACTTTCTTCTGGCTTGTCCTTTTGGTCATCTTTTGTACAGCTTTCTCAGTGATTCCAACTTTGCTTTAACAATTTCTTTGTGATCCTTTATACCTGGAATGTTCTAAAATTAAGGTCATAAATGCAATTATCTAGGCACTAGTCTGTAACTCTCCTATTTACTACAAAGTATTCACGTAAATTTTTCAACTGGATATCTACAATTACTCCTGCCAGTGGTTGTAAACACTCATTTCTTATTAGTCATTCAGTTCTCATGTACCAAACTTCTACATACAACTGCATTTGTGCGACCTACTTCTTGTAGTACTGTTACTTTTAGTTTTTTTTTTTTTATGATCCTAACAGGACATGTACTTCTGCTACATCTGCTAGTTTCAGCTTGCCATCTTCAACATAGTCTTTCAACTGGATTATGTGGACATCTCTGTAAATCATGATACTGGTCAACTTCCTTGGTTCTTGCACTACTGTAGTATTAGCTGCCTTTTTCTTGAACTTCTGCTGGTCCCCATTCTTAGCCAAGCTTAAAGTTTTTGGCTAAATGCTCTGGTCCATGACACACAAAGTACCTAACCCCACTTTTTTTTGTCTGCTTCTGCTTAGAAGTGTTTTAGTCCCTGGGCCTCTGGATACTACCACTAAACATCTTCACTGACTACAGGGGTTCCACTAAACTTATTCCATAATCTCCTAAGCACCGCTAGTAGGGTTCATTCTCTTACCAATGTCTTTATGTGCTCTTTCTCTGAGGAACAGTTCCATTTCTATTGAACAGATGCTGACAAACTGTTCTGTGATGAGCAAGTCTGACCAATTTTTTAACTTTTTCTTCATTCAGTCATTTTGATCCACCTACTGACATACCTCTATAGTCTAGCTGCAAACTAATATGCAGTCTCACCTAGTTCTAGTTTAGCCTCAGAATTTCTTCAGTTATCTCATATCTCTTTAACAGGAAAGTGCTCCATACAGGCTATCATGATACAAAGGGCTGTTACAAGACCTACTATAAAAGCTTGTATCCCCTTACCTTTTAGCAATGGACTGAGACAAATTCCCCACTCATCCTTAGGCCATCCTTGGTTCTCTGCAAACCTCTCAGATCTCTCTGTGAAAGTGCTTATGTTGCTGTGCTTCTCATCGGATCTGGGTAAATGTGAATGCAGAGGTGCTTGTGCTGCTCACCTGTTCCTCTAGAGTTTCAAAGCCAATTTCTGCTTTGAGTGTTAACGCCTGAAGTTCTGTGCATGTTGGTTGTCACCATTAGCTGTTGCTGCTTCTCTTTCCCTTTTCTCTTGTTGTTGGATTATGAATTCTATTGATTCTGAGCCTTCTATACCCACCTCACTGGCAATCTCCACAAGCTTAGCTACTGCCACTGCCATGCTAAAATATACTTAAATTTTAGGTTAACACTATCCCTTGAAGTATCCTGGCAAGATTACCAGTTTTGTCACACAGTGTTAGAGGAAGGGTTGTTGAAAAGCAGAGGCCAATGACTTTAAATCTGTTATGATTAAGACATGAAGTATATATAAAATATAAAGTAAAATATATTACAGCACTTGAGCTACGACACATCCCCATAGCTAACAGTAATAGTAATAGTAGTGGTCCTAGAAATAGTTTTAGTAGTAACTTCTAGCTGATCAAACCCATTGTATGGTAGGCACGTATTGTCCTTGGAATGACTCCTCTCTTGAAGCAAACACTAAATTGTTTATGTTGAACTGAAAGTACTGTACCCTCGCTATCTGCGTGAGAAGACTGGAGACTTGAGCCTTGCATAGCCTTGCTCTTCCCTAGTCTTGTCTAGGTTCACCGACCATGGGATCACCTCCAGCTCTCGAAAGTTCTCACTTACGCATACACACACCCACAGAGCATAGACATTACATTATGTTGGTCATATTGACCTGGAAAGACCTCGAACAAACATATTAGGTAAAATTTTTAAGTAAATCATACTAATATCCTTTCACTAATATCTTACTAAATAAATATATTCTCTAAAACAAGAATGTATGTAAGATGAAATGATTTAACTAAAGTTCCGAATATTACAGTAAATTAAATGTTTAATATATTCTCGAAACTGTGACACAGAAACAGTACTATGAGGAACTACACAAAAGGAAAATTATCCATCTCATAAGTTACATTTTGAAACACTAAAGATCTCAAGATATGGCAGTACAGGGTGACAGAAGAAACGAGGCTCTCCATCCCATGATGTTGTTGTTTATGATTAAGCTGACGTTATACCAGCACGGGCTCTTGCTCATAAAGCAGCCTGTAAGTCCTTCAGTGATGTGAAAATGAGAAGAATGAATGTGAATGTCCTATTTTTACAGGACATGAAAGTGATAACAATAGTCAAACCATCCCATGAGTCACAGGCCGGTAGTTATACAGATTTCAACAACTCTCAGACAGCCTAAAGAGAACTAGAGCATTATTTGCTCTCACACACACAGCACAGCCCAACCTCTGGCAATCTCATGGAAGTTATACAGTATTATGTAGATTTTCTAATAAAATCCTAAATTACATACTTTTAGACATAACTAAATGTATCAGAGATAAATTAACATCTTATTAAACAAATACATTCTCGATAATATGCAACATTATGAATTAATCTACTTAAATAAAATTCTAGATTATCCAAGGAAATCATTCTAAACTTCCTGATAATCACTCACGTTCTCAGCCAAGCTTAGCAACATATAAACGAGAAAAAATGAGCCAAAGTTTCTTTGGCGCAATCGAGTTTTCTGTACAGCTGCTAACAATCAAGGCCAACGAAATTAGATCTATCTTTCGGTGATCTCGGTATAATGCTATATGAGCCACGGTCCATGAAACTTTAACCACAGCCCAGTGGTGGCATGTCCTGTATTGTTGCCAATAGCACGATCATGGCTGACTTTAACTTTAAATAAAATAAAAACTACTCAGGCTAGAGGGCTGCAATTTGATATGTTTGATGATTGGGGGGTGGATAATCAACATACCAATTTGCAGCCCTCTAGCCTCAGTAGTTTTTAAGATCTAAGGGAGGACAGAAAAAGTGCAGACAGAAAAAGTGTGGATGGACAGACAAAGCCGGCAGAATAGTTTTCTTTTACAGAAAACCAAAAAGGATACTGAGGGCAACTACACAACTTATTCATAAAAATATAATGGGGAAATTGTATAATTTATACTTTATCAGGTAATAAGAAAAGGAAGATTATAGTCCAAAGAGAGAGTTGTAGACGAAGTCACACAAACTTTTTTTGTGACATCTGTTGGAATTTTGCAGCCATAGTCTAACAATTTGCCCATTTTTTTATTGTTTAGATGTAGTCACATATATGACCTAGATTTCTTATGAACTTCGCCTGCAATATACTAGAAGGTGCCTGAAAAAGTTCCAGTGTAACGCTATCCTACCTTTGAACAAGTTTTCCTGTTGTTTGTTCGTGGAAAACTAGAAATAGAGCTCCTTAAGTAATAAATATGAGAACGTAAATTCATTAATAATATATATTATGAGACTTTTTATTATTCCTATGAATGTTGTCTTATATATTGTCTTCAGTGGCAAATAACAAAGACTTAGTTTATCATTTTACCTGGAAGAAACATCTTTAGGCGACTTTTCAAGAATTTTATCATTCCAGCTGGACCTTTCACGGCACTGATGCTGCAGCAGACTCAGGCGTTCGGAAAATCGGTGCTATGTAAAAAAAAAAAAAATCTGCTTAATCATTTTATCAACTCAAAAATCAGTGATAATAATATTAATGGTTTAGATGGTGGTGTAATTGTTACTCATTTTACTTTGATTAAGTATATTTTGAACTTTATAAGTGCTATCCGAAGGAATCTAGTTCAAATCAAAGTCAATGTTGTTCAAAGCGGAGATAGCTTGATTATTTTTTTCACCTTTCTCTATAAATCTCTTGGAAATCAATGTTTAACCTGAGTCTTCAAGAACCTACACAACGACCACAGGTTTATTTTGACCTTGCCTCAGCCATGGAATAGGACAAAACACACATGTATAAAGATCATGGTAGGGTGCAACTTATTCCTCAGAGGACTTAGGATATGTTCAAATGAGTACCTAGATAAAGAATTCAACACGATCCGCCAACACCTAACGCAACTGCTCTATCCACCACACATTATCGAGAGGGCTATTAACAAAGCGAATAAAATATACCATAGAGGTCCCACTCACAACAGACAAATAGATTTTAACAACAAAATAAAGCTTCTGTATGACGAAAACATTCAAAAAGCCACCAAACAACTCAGGTCTAACAATCCCTTCATTTTCCATTATCCCAAATCCATTGGGAGCTCGCTCATTAACGTATACTTAAATAACAAAGGGGAAGAAGCCAGAGTTTACAAGATACCGTGTAGCAATTGTAATGACATTTACATGGGGGAGACAGGTAGATCGCTCTCGCAAAGAATAACAGAGCACAAAAGATCACTATGTTACGCTTTGGAGAGTTCGGGGATTTTCCTACATATCAGAAATACAGGCCATATCATAAACTGGAGTGGGGCGGAGCTGGTTTTCAAAAGTAGCTGTCCGTACAAAAGAAAGATGCTGGAATCTGCTATCATCAATCAGACCAACAATATGAACTTGTCAGGAGGACATTGGAAATTGGACGACATCGATGCTTTAATCCTCAGACCGCTTCTGAAGAAGGTTCTCCAGGGCACACGACCACCAGAATCGTCGCCGCACGACAGTTAATGGGCCGAAAACCACTAGGGAACAGTTTACTCTCCTCCTTCTTAGGAAACGGTCACCTGCATACCATCGGAGACTTAATGCCACACCTATATATGCTTTGTATATATACCCTTGTGACATTTCATCTGTCCATATTTTTCCAGTGAACAGGGGCACAGAAGGAAGTGCCCGAAATATATGGTTGCAACGTTCAAATAGTGTTTTATGGGCCTTTTTATCTTCATGTATATATATATATACAGTAAACCTCCCTATTCACAGGGGAATGTAACCCCCTCCCCCGTGAATAGCTAAAACCAGTAAATGCTTAGAACCCTTCTAAAAACACTTAGAACTGCCTATTTTGCTAGTTCAAACACACACATAACAAACTATAAATGCTTATACAGGTATTATCCTACTTACGATGGGGTAAGGTTCCAAAAAAAAACCCGTTGTTTGTTGGAAAAAACGTAAGAAAAACCAAAACGTATCTTGAACATAACCTAGCCCACACTAGGGTATTCGGTACCATGTATTGTATACACATAAGGTAGCCTAGCCTACAGTACACTATAAACCCTTAAACGCCAAGCCTCTATTTACAAAAGCGTCTCCTGTATGAGTTAGCACCGAAGCAGAAAGAAAGTTTTTTTTCCAAAAATCACAGCTCGCTTAGTTTTTAAGATTAAGAGTCATTTTTGGCACCTTTTTTTCTCATTGCCTGAAGTTTAGTATGCAACCATCAGAAATGAAAAAAATATCATTATCATATATAAATATTGGAATATATGACAGCGCAAAAAAAATTTCATATATCATTGTATACAAATCGCCCTGTGAGCAAAACGGTTAAAGCTAATGAGTTATCTTTTTTTTCGTTGTATTGCACACTAAATTGCAAAGATTTTGGTATATAACAAATTGTAAACCGATCAAAGCAACACAGAGAAAATATTATCACAAAATGATGCATGAATTCGTAACGCTCAGACGTAAAAAACTTTTTTTTTTAAAAATTGACCGTAAATCGAAATATTGTTTTAGAGACTTCCAATTTGTTGCAAAATAAAGTGATTTATATGAAAATATTTCAAAACTGATAAAAGCTACAACCATGGGTTATTTTTTGTTGTATTCTACATGAAATTTCGCAAATTTTCATATATAAAACTTTATGTAACGGCTAATATAAAACGGTGCAAACATTACGACAAAGTGACTAAAGAATTTCTGAGATTTTCGGCCGAGTTAGCGCGCGCGGACGTAAGGAAAAAGTTTTTTTCAAAAATTCACCACAAATCGAAATGTTGTGCTACAGACTTTCAATTTGTTGAAAAATTAAGGTAAATGATTGAATATTACTAGAATGTAAGAGTTTTAGCTTAAAATTACGTTTTTCGACCATTTCGGTCGAGTCAAAGTTGACCGAAGGTTAAAATTTTGGCACTTATCGTAATTTATATAAAAATATTTCAAAACTGATAAAAGCTACAACCATGAGTTATTTTTTGTTATATTTTAAATTAAATTGCACACATTTTCATATGTAAAACTTTATGTAACGGCTAATATAAAACGGTTCAAAAATTACGACAAAGTGACTAAAGAATTTCTGAGATTTTCGGCCGAGTTAGCGAGCGAACGTAAGGAAAAAGTTTTTTTCAAAAATTCACCATAAATCGAAATATTGTGCTAGAGACTTCCAGTTTGTTGCAAAATTAAGGTAAATGATTGATTGTTACTAGAATGTAAGATTTTTAGCTTACAATTGCGCTTTTTGACCATTTCGGTCGAGTCAAATTTGACCAAAGGTTGAAATTTTGGCACATCGTGATTTATATGAAAATATTTATAAAATTTATAAAAGCTACAACCATGAGTTATTTTTTGTTTTATTTTAAATGAAATTCTGCACATTTTCATATATAAAACTTTCTGTAACGGCTAATATAAAACGGTGCAAAAATTACGACAAAGTGACGAAAGAATTTCTGAGATGCGTCGCTGATGCTTTCTAGTGGGAGAAGAAAGAAATTCGCGCATGCACAGCTGGATCACGCTTGTAAACAAAACAACAGCATGATCCGTGAACTCCCAGCATCCCTTAAGGCGCGTGATTTACAATTTTTCGCAAACTAGGCCTATAAGTATTTTTCCGTGAATATTTAAAAAACTTTTTGTAGTCGACGTATTTTACGTCCACTTGGCACCCGACAGACAATTTTCGTCGACGTAAAATACGTCCTGTCGGCGTTAAAGGGTTAATATAAACTCTTTACATACACGATATAGTAATTATTAATATCAGCTAATTCTAGAGGTACATGCAAAGTGACTTATGATAATTCAATGCAAAGAGAAACTGAATGACAAACAAGAATTAGCTTAGCCTACACTATGGTGTATTGTATACATACACGGTACATAGCCTACATTATACTGTACTCCATATTAGCAAATCATATTATACAAACATCAATATAACAAATATGGATCTTTTAAAATGTTCTTAATTCAATGTATCCAATAATAATGTACATATTCTTATATTGCTTTTGTATTATAAATTGTGATCATCAATGTTTTGGTTTGGAAATGTTAACACAGTGTTCATTTCGCCGCATTTAACTCAGTTCAGAGCACTTTTCTTGCTTCTAGTTAGCGTAAATGAATCTCTAGAGTCTAGATACTTTATTTATAAGGGGCAAGGTTATGTTTCGTTATACGAAGTGTTTCTAAGTCGAAATATAACTAAAATGCGTCTCGTTGTGAAATTAATTTATCTATTATTTTCGTTAATGGATAGATGACAATTGAGATGGCCATTTGGGGGCATTTGTTTTGTGTAAAAAAAATTCAAGATTCCGTTCGCTATTTTCACTTGATTTCATCATAATACAAGCTTTACGTATTTATTGTTTAAAGGCGTAAAATAAAATTAATGTGGTCTTTCATGCCCAGTAGTTTTGGTTAAAATACTTTCTCTCCCATTTTAATGACAATCGAGTTTCATCCATGTTGCCGATGCACGATAGTTTACAGTATAGTCAGTTTACAGTATAGTCATTAGCAGCTTGAACATTGTTTTCTCAGCTTCAGCTACAACTTGCAGCTTAAATTTAGCAGTATATTTCCTTGGCGACCTTTCATCCATACCGAATAAGGGTATAATGTAAAAATATATCAGTCCTATTCTACTTAACATCATTTGTGCTATAATAGATAATGATTGATGATGGCCGTTTAGGGTCGTTTGTTTTGTGTAAAAAAAAATTCAAGATTCTGTTCGCTATTTTCACTTGATTTCATCATAATACGAGCTTTACGTATTTATTGTTTAACAGCGTAAAATAACAGCAATGTGTTCTCTCATGCCCAGTAGTTTTGATGAAAATACTTTCTCTCCCATTTTAATTACGATCGAGTTTCATCCATGTTGCCGATGCACGATAATTTACAGTATAGACATTAGCAACTTGAACATTGTTTTCTCAGCTTCAGCTACAACTTGCAGCTTAAATTTAGCAGTATATTTCCTTGACGATCTTTTATCCATACCGAATAAGGGTATAATGTAAAAATATACCAGTCCTATTCTACTTAATATCATTTGTGCTATAACCTATGGTAATTTTTTATTACCGTACGATGGTTGAAATACCAGGTAAACAGCTGTTGTTATCCGATTCGGTTATAAGCAAAACAACAGTTTCTTGGTCGGCTGTTTATGGCTGTACGCATTTACGCAAGCGTATAAAGTTACTAACAATACATTTATCATTCTCTTTTACTTTTTTAACTAGAAGATGGGATAAAGAGATGGAGGAAAAGTTGTCTATTGTAATTTGGTCTCTCTCACTGCGTGATTATGCTGCTGCCTGCACCTGCACGAAATTTAAAAATATTTTATAAATAATATTGTCGTATCTATTTATTGCTTACCCCATTGCAAAATCGAATTATCATAAGGTGAATTATCGTAACTCGAGCATTACCTGAGTGTTTTAACAGTTTCATCACAAAAAGGGCATTTAGTCATGAAAATGAGATGAAAATCCAGTATTTAGTGAATATTTCTCAGTGAAAAATACCGCGAATTGGAGAATTTTCCGCAAATAATGGGTAGATATGTTCCAAAGAGAAATCCGTGAATACGTGAGTCCGCGAATCGTGAGAGCTCGAATATGGGGGGTTTACTGTGTGTTTGTGTGTGTGTATATATAAAATGGAGGATTATGAAGGGACCATTTCTTCTCAGTCATAGCAGCATTTTTTCTGCAGTAAATCTTAAAACCTTGAAGGCTGCCAACTAGCCATCTTTGACCCAAATGTGTACTCTATCTTTTTCTTTATGCTCTCCAAGGTTTGTAATTCTGACAGGGACTACCTGGCAACTTAATGGGGGCATAGCCCACCCCAGACCACCTGGCTAGGTGAAAGCAGCATTTGGCCCGCCTCAACCTTCCCCTCCTAACTCTTGCCCCGGCCAGACGTCTGGGCTAGCACTCCTTGCAGCCTCCGGAAACCAAAGAGGATAACATGGCAGAGTTGTAACTGGCCTACTGTCCAGAGGGATTGAGGAACCACCAGATTAAGGCACCCCTGCCCAATCCATCATCCATTATTGCTTGGATCTGCATGGGATAGTGCAAAAGCACAACATTTATTGAACCAGGTGAGTGTCTGTCTGAATCTACGGCCTTGCGTCCCTCATCCCTTTGTCTCTATCTCTCGAACCCTGATCTTCTTCAATACTGCCCTCCAAGTCTTTCCACTCAAACCTCCCTCGATATAGTAACCTCATTTAATTCTCCCCTTCTTGGCTTTGGCTAACCTCTAGAGTAACGTCAGTAATTCTTTAAGATATTAAGTTGTGTGTCCTTAACTTTGCTAAGACCCAGGCTGCCATTTTGAGAGCCCTGGGCCTATATAAACTTAACCCTTTGATTACTGCTGGATAGTTTACGATAAAATTCTTAAAACGACCGTCAATCCCGGTGTATCATACAATATCATTGCATTGACCACCGGCAGATCGAGATAAGAGCTAGTGGGAGTGGGTTGCCATTTATTTCTAGCCCAAAGATTTCGTATTTGCCGGCAGTGTTAGTGGCATTATGTCAAGATGTAATATGAATGAAAATTCAAAGGAAGTAGATTGTTTTTTTTTTTTATTTTTCAATAACGAATTTATGAGATTGATTGTTGAAGAGATGAACAGTTACCAAAGATTCCTTGTTGATGCACTTGGAGATGCAGTACCAAAATATTTGCGAAAGTTTGCTCAGATTACTGTGGGGAAAATGATACGGTTCCAGTGTAATTATGATCATTTCACATATAATCAAAGATTATAGTGTGGGACTATGTGTCGCTCCTTGTTTCTGACAGTACCACGCACAAGTAAATCACCGAAATTCTGTAATTAAAGTTTTTTTTAGATTATTATATTCATCCTGTAAAAATATTCAAATTCATAACTATTCGTTATTCAGATATTGTTTATTTCTATTCAACTTATGCCATGGAAAGCTTCTTACAACGATACTGTCTCATGTATTTATACATTTTCTGAATTTTTTTTTCTTTAACAAAAAGAATTCCGAAAAATAAAAGATGAAATTCATCTGTATTATCATTTTATATATACTTGAGGCCTTCTAAACATTTATTCATATGTGCATGCTACTATCACATATCTCCTTCTAGTGAGTTGTGCTTTGAGAGGTGTGTGAGAGAGGTGCGAAATAATGAGCAGGAAGACAATTACTGCTGGTTTATTGATGAAGCGACCCGCTTATAAAGTGGTGTGTGGACGTCTGTGTATACACAGAGACCACGAATACAAAAATTTACAAGTGACCTGAGGTCAAACTATTTCTCTACACAAAACAGGACAAGTACATACAGAAAGCATGATGATTAACAATAGCTGGTTGGACATAAAAATACTCTGACACATATACGTGGTACAAGGGCAAATGAACAGGTAATAAATACACAACTCACAATAATGATAATAAGATTGTGTACGTGCGACCTTAGGTTGCCTGTGAAGGCACCGCGGAAAACAGGATGTTCATCATAAAGAACCTGTTGAGTGGGGACTTTACAATACTCCCCCCCCCGCCCCCCGAAATGTATGTAATGTCTGATCAAAGCAGGTGTCTGCTGGGGCAGTGGAGGGGGCCCAGCCTTCTCGATGCCAGCGGGGGGGGGGGGGGGTGTTCGTCTTCTTCAGTGCCCCGTGGATGGGTGTGTTGGGTTGCTTTCCTGCCCGGACCTGGGGCCTTCCTTCCCGTGGACGGCCACCCGGAGTGCCTTCTTGTTTCTCTCAAGTACAAGGAAAGGCCCCCTGTAGGGCCTGGTTAAGGGTGGATGTACGGCATCATCCCTAACGAAGACGTGGGTGGCGGAGGACAGACCGGGAGGCATGATGGCGGGTGTCCTGTCGGTACACGTCCGCCGGCAGGGGGCGAACTTCCCAACCTTGTCGCGGAGCCTCTGCGTTGTTAGGTCATCCCGGTCCTCTGTGATGAGTTTCCCCAGGACTGCGAGGGTCTCTCCAAAGACATTTTCTGCTGCGGACGGGTCGCCGTTGGCTCTGGGGGTGGTCCTCAGCCCGAGGAGGACCCAGGGCAGCTGGTACTTCCAGTTCTCAGAGGTGCAACGAGCCATGAGGGATGCCTTCAGGGACCTGTGGAACCTTTCCACCATTCCATTGGCTGCGGGGTTGTAGGCGGTGGTGCTGTGGTGAGTGGTCCCCAGCAGGCGTGCCAGGGCGGTCCACAGTAGTTATATGGTCCGGGACACCGAACTGGCTGATCCAGCTGGAGAGGAGGGCCTCCGTGCACTCACTGGAGGTGGCTTCTTCCACGGGCGTAGCTTCGGGCCACCTGGTGGAGCGGTCGACGACTGTTAGAAGGTATCTTGCTACTCCTGATGGGGGAAGAGGACCCACTACATTGACGTGGATGTGCCTGAAACGTCTCCCTGGCTGGGGAAAGTCACCCACCCCCGATTCGGTGTGCCACCCTACTTTGCTGGCCTGGCACTGTATGCACTGCCTTGCCCAGGCCTTCGCGTCCATCTGTATACCGTGCCAGACGAACTTCTCTGCCAGCAGCCTGGCCGTCATTCTGCCAGAGGGGTGGGACAGTCCGTGGCTCATGTCACTCAGCAGTGTTGGCCCTCCAGGGCCGAGGGGCACGTCCTTCCACTTCAGCGACGTGATGGCGGTGTGGTAAGCTGGAGTCTCTGGGTTGGTGGCTTGTTCATGGGCGAGGTCCTCGTAGTTGATCCCGAGCTGCACTGCGTCGATTTCGATCCTCGAGAGGGTGTCGGCTACTGGGTTCTTCTTGCCGGGGAGGTACTTGATGGTGCAGGTGCAAGTGAACTCCACGATGGCCGCAAGGTGCTGCTGCTGCCTGGAGGACCACGCATCCCCCAGCTTTGTGAAGGCGTGGACCAGCGGCTGGTGGTCCGTCCAAACTGTGAAGGGCATACCCTCCAGGAGGAATTTGAAGTGGCGTACCGCCTGGTACACAGAGAAGAATTCCCTACCGAAGGTGCTGTAGCAGGACTCGGTGGGGCTGAGCTTCCTGCTGAAGAAGGGGATGGGCTGAGGGGCTCCGTTGACGAGCTGTTCCAGGGCGGCACCACAGGTGACGTTGCTGGCATCCGTTGTTAGCTGGAGGGGGGCGTTGGATTCCTGGTGGGCCAAAGCTGTTGCCTTGGTGAAGGCGGCCTTCATCAGGGCGGCCTTCATCCCTGTGGGATCTGGAAAAAATTAGGATATCATCGATGTAGCAGATGCAGAAGTTCAGGTTCCCCAGGATGCTGTCCATCAGTCTCTGAAAGGTCGTCCTTGTGTTCCTTAGGCCGAAGGTTGAGAAGGCGAAAACATAAGACCCAAAAGGCGTGACGATGGTGGTTTTGGGAATGTCCTCTGGAACTACTGGTACCTGAAAATATGATTTCAGCTCCATGGTACCTGAAAATATGATTTCAAGAGATCTAACTTTGAGGATATTTTGGCCCTGTGGAAGGAGGCCGTCAGGTCCTGCATGTTTCGTAGAGGGTAGTGGTCGGGTTTTGTAGCAAGGTTGAGCCGCCTATTGTCACTGCGGGTCTCCAGGTGCCGTCTGCTTTCTGTACCATGTGAAGGGGAGAGGCCCATGGGCTTGGAGCCTTCTTGCATATGCCCATCCTTTCCATCTCAGCAAAGGCCTTCTTGGCCTCCTGAAGGAGCTGTGGGGGAAGCCTTCGGAACTTTGTGTGTCAGGGGGCCCCTTGTCTTGATGTAATGATATATCCTGTGTTTGGCAGGGGCCCAGGGCACCTGACAAAGCTCGGGTTTGAAGACTTCTGGAAATTCCTTCAGGAGGGAGCTGTATTGGTGGGGAGCTACAGAACAGATTGTGGGCTTCCTGGGGCCCGGCGACAAGGGCAGGGACTGGCAGGACTCAGTGTCCAGCAGGCGCTTGCGGCTGACGTTGACTGCCAGTCCAAAGTGGGCGAGGAAGTCCGCACCCAGGAGTGGGATCCTAACGTCCGCAACGATGAAGTTCCACTCGTACCTCCAGCCAAGGATGGAGAACGCAGGAGCCTGGTGCTGTAGGAGAGAATGGGGGACCCGTTGGCAGCCGTCAGAGAGGCAGCCGGGTCCAGCAGATGTCTGTGGTCCTCCCTGGAAGGTGGGAACACTGACCGCATGGCCGCAGTGTTGATCAGCATCATCCTGCCGGAGACAGTGTCGCGGATGTAGAAGCCTACGGGTGCGGGGCCCCTGGGTGTTTCGAATGCTGCTGCCATGGCGGCCTGTGAGGGTGGCCGCTGCTTCCCCCGATTTTTGGAGGGGAGAAAAGGCAGGAGGCTTCGCAATTTTGGTGGTAATAGCAAAGCCCCAGCCTTTCCTTCTTCTGCTGGTGGGGTGGCCTCCTCCTGTCGATGGCGTTGATGCCCTCTGTGGTGGGGTCCTCAGGCTGGAGGCAGTTGATGGGGTGTGTGGGCATGGACGCCTGCTATGCTGCCCTCGTGGAGTCCGTCAGCTGCTGCGCCACTTTGATCAGGTCCTCGACCAGCAGGGTGTATGGTTCTGTGATCTGCCCATGGACCTCTGGGAATAGCTGCTGCAGGAGGATCTCCCTCAACAGGCTAATCTCTTTGTGCCTGCCGCTGCTGTCAGTTTTGGGGAGGAGGAGGAGGTCCTGGAGGGCATGCCACATCTCCAAGAGGTTCGTGTCCTGCCGGGGGTTGATGGCGAGGTCAAGGGCGTGGGCGGCTCTCTTGGAGACCGGCAAGGAGCAGGTCTCGACGAGAGTGGCTTTTAATTCCTGGAAGGTGGCAGAGCTTGTTGTTGTTGTCACCCATGGGGCGACCTTCTTGTATATCTCCTCCAGGAGGGCATTGATGGCGATGTCCGCCTTCAACACCTCGTCGGTCAAGTCTGCCACCCTGAATTGCCCCACGACCCTGTAGAGCCAGGATGCTGGGTTCTGATGGGTGAATAATGGCAGCTTTATGCTGACGGCCGCCCTAAGTTGGTCTGTCAGGAGGGGCATTGAGCGGCGAGCGGGCGCAGGCGTGGAGGAGCGTGCGGGAGGGGGTTGCGCGAGGGAGACGTCTGCCTCCGGGAAGTTTGCGGTAATTTGTATGTGGGTGGGGATGTCTGTGTCCATGCTCATTCCGCGCTCTCACTTGGAGTGTGAGGGAACACTCGCATCAATACATGCTTGGGAGCGTGCTGTGTGGGTCCGCTAATGACGCCGGTGATTTGCCGACGAGGGTTGGTAACGCCCGAACGCTTTGTTAGAGCGCCGTAGTTAGTCCATTAGGGGTGTGGGTTGGTTCATCGTGTCAAGACTAAGTCGCCATTTGGGTCCGTTATTGGCTCCGGGAACCACTCCGGGGGTCATCAGTGAGAGAGAGGTGTGAAATAATGAGCAAGAAGAAAGTACTGCTGGTTTATTGATGAAGCGACCCGCTTATAAAGCGGTGTGTGGATGTCTGTGTATTCGCAGAGACCGCGAGTACAAAAATTTACAAGTGACCTGAGGTCAAACCATTTCTCTACACAAAACAGGGCAGGTACATACAGAAAACATGATGATTAACAATAGCTGGTTGGACATAAAAATACTCTGACACATATACATGGTACAAGGGCAAATGAACAGGTAATAAACCTTATATCAGAAATATTGTGGTACAGAATTAAAAGTGTTATTCTTGTACAAAATGACGGTTTCATTTTCCAGGAGAACGTGTACTGCAAAATAATACTACAGCCATCTGAACCTTTACTGATAGTAGCGGTTTCCATGAAAGCAGTGCCCAATATTTTGGCTGCATTCTGCTGTAAATGCGTTTTCAGCCACTGACGGACAATATCCATTTACACTGTTCTTTAATTATACTGAAGCCTTTGCTGTTCTGTCTGTGTTGAATGTGCTCCTAAATTTATATTATGCACAGTCTATTTAATATCACAGCAATGCACAGCATGATGACGACGTTATCCAAATGCATTTGCAATTCCTGGTTGAAGAAAGGTGACGTTGCAGCAATCAAAATACATAGAGCAATTTCAATCCAGCTCAGGTATGTAGTACCGTAAAATAGTTCAGAATCCAAGAATAAGTCAATTTATCAGCACACAAACAAACTCTAGGTGTCTCACCTAGACATAATGCAAATGTCCTTTTTCATCCTATATGATTCTCCCCAAAAGCTGCCTTCAATTTTTTTTTTTGGGGGGGGGCCATATTATCGATCTTACCCATATAGATATGAATATATGAATGATGTTAAGGGAAAAGGATGACTGGTTTATCAATATCAGTCAGTTAGCAAGTTTATTATAAGTCCATAAGATACAGATTGGCTAAAATACGGTACGAGTCTTCTGGGACATTCTCAGTATATAGTTCCACTTCACTCTGTAGAGAATATGACCAGTATTCAGTATTACAAACTTTTACAGTATCAGTAATAAGGATAGAAATGAACTTATTATTTTATGGTTCAGTATATCATAGGATTTATAGGACTTTATAGGACTCCATTGAGAGTCTTAAATAATAGTGTCCTGTAACATTACAAGCCTTCAACTCCAAAGTGGGTTTTAATATCTAAGGCCAGGGATGGTAGCAAGAGATGTGAATGACAAGAAGGAGACAATACTAGTGGAAAGGCAAGAGAAAGTACAGAAGGGGACAGTACTGAATGAACTGATTGTTGAATGCATGAAAAGAAAATCTTGCAAATAGTAAACATAGTTGGATGAGAAGAGAAGTAGTGGTGGTGGAGGCAATTCATCTGTGGGCAACACTTCCAGGATTAAAGCATTTTTGCAACTGATGAAGGAAGTGCTTACCTTTGGGTACAGCTAAACGAAACAGGTGCACTGAAAATTACCATAACTATTTTCCTGTGTGTCTGGCACTTTGCTCGAAAATTTATTAGCTACATCTTGACCATTCAGCCTCACAAGAACTTGCAGGAAAGACCAAAAGAAGTACCTCAGCATGCGTTTAACCTGTGGGAACATTCTTCGAACTTCCGGCACCATATTTGCAATGCCTTTCGGCAGTCCTCAACAGATGCTGCACCATTGAACTGCTGATTATAGAAGAAATCAATTTCTTGCTTTAAGGAATCAGAAAGTTGTGGATATTTCTTGACTGGTTCCTCTTTGAATGCCCCAGTTCAGAGCATTTCACTGAAGTTGCGGCCCATTGTAAGATCAGATGAAGTGAAATACTCATTTCAATACTCTGAGGCAATGTCAGTGACCTTGAAAAACCCAACTCTGTAATGTCTATAATAATATTAATAAGACTCATTTCCAGCATCTGTTATATCAAACTTGGAGGGAAAAGTGATGGGTGGGGGGGTGAGGGAGGAGTGAGAATTTAAAAATTCTCAGTTCTTGAGAACATGAAATTCACAATTTATGACCAAAACCTTGACTTCAACCTCAACCTTGACTTTGAAATAAACCTTGACCCAGACATAAACCTTGATACTTAAACCTCATCCTTGACTTGGAACTTATCCTTGACTTGAAGCTTAGCTAAGTTTATAGACCTTAAGGAGACCGGCCACCATCCAAAAGGTGGGCAGAAATCCGGTTTCAATGACAGAGGCAAAGTTGCCTACGTCTCAAAATGGTATACCCAACCTTAAGTGGGCCCGACAACCACTGATTTCCTTAAGGAGACAGGCTGAAATCCAGTTTTGATGACAGACCAAGTTGCCTATGTCTCAAAATGGTATACCCAACCTTAAGTGGACCTGGCAACCACTGATTTCCTTAAGGAGACAGGCCACCATCAAAAGGTGGGCAGAAATCCAGTTTCGATGAGAGGGCCAAGTTGCCTATGTCTCAAAATGGTATACCTAACCTTAAGTGGGCCTGATAGCCACTGATTTCCTTAAGGAGACAGGCCACCATCATAAGGTGGGCAGAAATCCAGTTTTGATGACAGAGGCAAAGTTGCCTATGTCTCAAAATAGTATATCCAACCTTGATTAAGTTGCCATGATAGCCACTGATTTCCTCAAGGAGACAGGCCATCATCAAAAGATGGGCAGAAATCCGGTTCCAATGACAGAGGCAAAGTTGCCTATGTCTCGAACTGGTATACCTAACCTTAAGTGGGCCTAATAGCCACTGACTTCCTTAAGGAGACAGACCATAATCAAAAGGTGGGCAGAAATCCAGTTTCAATGACAGAGGCAAAGTTGCCAATGTCTCCAACTGGTATACCCAACCTTAAGTGGCCCTGACAGCCACTGATTTCCTTAAGGAGACAGGCCACCATCAAAAGGTGGGCAGAAATCCAGTTTCAGTGACAGAGGCAAAGTTGACTATGTTTAGAAATGGTATACCCACCCTTAGGTGGGCCCGACAGCCACTGATTTCCTTAAGGAGACAGGCCACCATCCAAAAGGTGGGCAGAAATCCAGATTCGATGACAGAGGCAAAGTAGACTATGTCTCGAAACAGTATACACAACCTCAAGTGGCCTTATAGCCACTGATTTCCTTAAGGAGACAGGCCATCATCAAAAGGTGGGCAGAAATCCAGATTCGATGACAGAGGCAAAGTTGCCAATGTCTCGAGCTAGTATACCCAAACTTTTTTGGCCTGATAGCCACTGATTTCCTTAAGGAAACAGGCCACCACCCAAAAGGTGGGCAGAAATCCAGATTCAATGACAAAGGCAAAGTTGCCTATGTCTCGAACTAGTATACCCAACCTCAAGTGGCCTGATAGCCACTGATTTCCTCAAGGAGACAGGCCACCATCAAAAGGTGGGCAGAAATCCAGATTCGATGACAGAGCCCAAGTTGCCCATGTCTCGAACTGGTATACCCAGCCTTAAGTGGGCCTGATAGACACTGATTTCCTTAAGGAGATAGGCCATCATCCAAAAGGTGGGCAGAAATCCAGCTTCAATGACCAAAGCAAAATTGCTTATGTCTCGAAATGGTATACCCAGCCTTACGTGGGCCTAATAGCCACTGATTTCCTTAAGGAGACAGGCCACCACCCAAAATGTGGGCAGAAATCCAGTTTCGATGACCGGAACAAAATTGCCTATGTCTCGAACTGGTATACCCAACCTTGAGTGGGTCTGAAAGCCACTGATTTCCTTAAGGAGACAAACCACCATCCAAAAGGTGGGCAGAAATCCTATTTCAATGAAAGAGGCCAAATTGCCTATGTCTCGAAATGGTATACCCAACCTTAAGTGGGCCTGACAGCCACTGATTTCCTTAAGGAGACAGGCCACCATCAAAAGGTGGGAAGAAATCCAGTTTTGATAACAGAGGCAAAGTTGTCCATTTCTCGAAATGGAATGGACAACTTAAAGTGGGCCTGATAGTCACTGATTTCCTTAAGGAGACAGGCCACCCCACAAAAGATGGGCAGAAATCCAGTTTCGATGACAGGGGCAAAGTTGGCTGTCTCGAAATGGTATGCCAAACCTAAAGTGGGCCTAATAGTCATTGATGTCCTTAAGGAGACAAGCCACCATCCAAAGGTGAGAAGAAATCCAGTTTCGATGACAGATGCAAAGTTGCTTATGTCTCGAAATGGTATACCCAACCTTAAGTGCCCTGACACCCACTGATTTCCTTAAGGAGACAGGCTACCACCCAAAAGGTGGGCAGAAATTCAGTTTCGATGACAGAGACAAAGTTGCCTATGTCTTGAACTGGTATACCCAACCTTAAGTGGGCCTGACAGCAACTGATGTCCTTAAGGAGACAGGCCACCATTCAAAAGGTGGGCAGAAATTCAGCTTCAACGACAGAGGCCAAGTTGCCCATGTCTCAAACTGGTATACCGACCCTTAAGTGGGCCTGACAGCGACTGATTTCCATACGGAGACAGGCTACCACTCAAAAGGTGGGCAGAAATCCAGTTCAGAAGACAAAGGCAAAGTTGCCTATTTCTCGAACTGGTATACCTAATCTTATATGGGCCTGACAGCCATGGATGTCCATAAGGAGACAGGCCACCATCCAAAAGGTGGGCAGAAATCCAGTCTCGAAATGGTATACCCAACCTTAAGTGTATTCTCAGAAAGAAGGAGAAAGAGACAGAGAAAGGAAGAATGAATGTGAGAGAGAGAGAAAGAGAAAGAAGAAAAGTAGGTAAGGACAGGAAGAGAGGGGTGGGACCTCCCTTCCTGCCCTGTGCTGCTTCTCCTCTTCCTATCTCTCTTTTCAGAGAGCAGGAGAAGGAGAAAGAGACACAGAAAGGAAGAAAGAAGAGGAGAGAGAGAGAGAGAGAGAGAGAGAGAGAGAGAGAGAGAGAGAGAGAGAGAGAGAGAGAGAGAGAGAGAGAGACAGAGAGGGAGAGACCTAGGGACTGGAAGGGATGGGTGGGACCTCCCTTCCTGCCCTGTGCTGCTTCTCCTCTTCCTATCTCTCTTCTCAGAGAGCAGGAGAAGGAGAAAGAGACAGAAAAAGGAAGAGAGAGAGAGAGAGAGAGAGAGAGAGAGAGAGAGAGAGAGAGAGAGAGAGAGAGAGAGAGAGAGAGAGAGAGAGAGAGAGAAAGTAGCTAAGGACTCGAAGGGAGGGGTCGAACCTCCCTTCCTGCCCTGTGCTGCTTCTCCTCTTCTTATCTCTCTTCTCAGAGAGAAGGAGAAGGAGAAAGAGACAGAGAAAGGAATAATAATAATAATAATAATAATAATAATAATAATAATAATAATAATAATAATAATAATAATAATAATAACAATAATAATAATAATAATAATAATAATAATTATAATAATAATAATAAGCTTTATTTCCAATATTTACATTGGCTATTCTGTATCTTACATGAATAAAATGCATATCGATGAAAGAGTTACATTTTATACTACTTACAATTTTCTACATACAACAAACCTGAATGAACATCTTAAAATTGCAAAACGAAACGTAGCCTTGCAATACACAGTTTAGTAGTATGTATAATTTTATTTACATAGTTAAATTAAGCATCACTTTTGTTCAGAAAGTTGTACTCCTATCGTTATAATTCTGGGAGTGCAGTCAGCATAAAGAGTAATCAGCCTACAGGCAAAATGTGTTTCTTTAACGCTGATTTGAAAGAATTGATATTAGCTATTGTTTTTGTACCTGTTGGTAGCTGATTCCAAGCCAAAGGACCCTGTACAGAGAACGATCTTTTACCCAGCTCGGTATTTGTCCTTGGTATTATATGTAAAGGTCGTTGCTATTTCTTGTTGTCCTGTCCTGTCACTTCTAAATCTAACTGATGTCAGAGGAAAAATCCATACTGGTAATAAATTATTTAATATTTTATAAACTAGCAGACATAAGTCGTACTGTATTCTTTGTTCTATATTCAGCCACTCTAATTTCCTTAAAATTGGGGTTACATGATCGTATTTCTTTGCCTTCCCATCAGTTACTCTTGCCGCAAAGTTTTGGAGTTTTTGTATTTGATGTTGTTGTTGTTTAGACCTAGTGCCCCAGACCTTCAAACAGTAGTTTACTATGCTTAACGCAAGAGATTGAACGACCATTTTACGCATTTCATTATCAAATCTGTCTTTTATTCTGTTTAGGTAAATTAGTGTTCCATTCACTTTCCTACTGACTTCATTTATATGAACATCAAAAAGCATGTACTGATCAAAGTAAACTCCAAGGTTTTTTACATGGTCACTTTTTCAATAGCATAACCATTAAAGTTTATGACTACATTATCAGGAATTTGAGAAATGTATTGCCTCGAGCCAAGGAAAATATACTGAGTTCTGGATTCGTTTACATTTAATCCATTGGTTTGGAAATAATATTTAGCATTTTCTAAGATACTTTCCGCTCTTGAAATTAACATTTGTAATTCTTCTATGGTTCCGGTGATTAGGATTTGACTGTCATCTGCATACTGTATTAAAAGACAATCCTGTAATGAAACGGGCATGTCATTGATATAAATTAAGAGAAGAATTGGTCCTAATATTGATCCTTGTGGGACTCCAAATTGTACTGGTTTAGAGGACGATATTACATCGTTTCTTCGTACTGACTGATATCGATTTTCCAAAAAATTTTTGAACTAAAACGGGTCGATTTTTAGTTGTATACATTTACTAAGTAGGACATCGTGGCTAACGCTGTCAAATGCTTTAGAGAGATCCAGCAATATAAGAAGGGAGATCTTTTTTTCGTCTATGTTACTATAAATTTTTTCTGTGATCTTCATCAGTGCGGTTTCGGTTGATAGATGTAGTCTAAAACCATGTTGCGTTTGTGATAATAAATGATTTTCTTCAAGATATTGCATGAGCTGAACTGAGACTATTTTTTCTAATATCTTAGATAACACTGGTAGAAGTCATATAGGCCGATAATTTCCGACTGTATCTGGGTCACCGTTCTTAAAAAATGGTATCACATGAGATAGTTTCCAGTCGCCGGGGTATAAACCGGTTACAATGGAGGTGTTCACTATAACGGTTAGGTAAAAACTTATCACGGGTAAGGCATCTCGTATGAAACGGAGAGAAATACCATCAGCTCCAAACGCTTTTGAGTCATTCAAATCCCTCACTATCAAGACAACTGTATCTACATTAACGGGATGGGGCCTGAAAAAGTTATTAGCGACACCTTGAGGTATAATTAGGGTGACCATTTATCTGAGGTGTGAAAGGGGGACACCCATATAAATTAACACGTATGTATATGCCATGCGTAAGCATAACCCTAATATATATATATATATATATATATATATATATATATATATATATATATATATATATATATATATATATATATATATATATATATATATATATATATATATATATATATATATAGAGAGAGAGAGAGAGAGAGAGAGAGAGAGAGAGAGAGAGAGAGAGAGAGAGAGAGAGAGAGAGAGAGAGAGAGAGAGAGAGAGAATTGCAGCTGCTTGGTCTTTTCATTCTGGCATATGAGATTTACTCTTCAGAAAATTATATATTTAGATATACATGCAAACATTTGAATAAACGAAAGAGTATGATTCAGACAGCATTTATTCAGAGCAAGTGTTACTTTCAATAGTAAAATATATGCTCCGATGCAGCTTTCATACAGTTATTCAGTATATATATGAGCGGCGCACTTAACACCATTTAATATTCTTCCTAAATTTTGTTGCACCAGGTAAAAAACATTATTTTGGCTCCCTTTGATGATCCACCAAAGTTGCAATTTGTGTTGTCAGCACACAATGCCAACAATTTAGAAGACAATTCATTATAGCTGAGAGTTTCTTGTACATAGTCTGAAAGTATTTCACTCGTTTCTCCACCTAGATTTTTAACTTCCAAAATTTCGACCTTGACACTATGGCAGGGCAAAAAGTATCCAACCAATAAGGGACACAATTTAATATTAGCGTGATTAGAGCAGTTACAATATAAAGTCACACAATTTTTCTGAGACAAATCCTCTTTTAAGGATTCTAAGGCGTCAGGCAGGAAAACATTGTTCAAAATTGCCTCCGTTTTGGTGCGAGCGCATGCAAGCGAGTTGTCAAAACACTTTTTAATAAGTCTGGAGGTGCAATCTACAGAACGGAATGAAAGACTGTGTCGCATTGCATGATAAGCCCAAGTTCCTTCTGCTGCTGCCAAATTCTTTTCTTCTTCTCCAAATCCTTCCTTCTGTACGAATGTGGTCATTGGCTTGCTAGAAGAGGAGGAGGAGGAGGAGGCATCAGCACTCTTGCGCCTACTAGTCTTTAAATGACGTTCAATATCATATTTTCCACCTTTTGTCATCGAAAAGTACGACGTGCACTTTAAACGCTTGACATCACTTCCACTTTTTGTTTTTTTTTATGAAAGGATATTCATTTTTTGAAAGTACACTTCCTTCTGGATGCCACGATGCCGTCCTCTTTGGAGTGCTACTTGATTATTAATCGACTACCAACACGTAGCAGTTGGACTTAGCCGTACATGGACGAGTGTAAGAGAGGTATGGAGCACAATTCATAAATTTTAAGACCTACTGTAGCTATGCTGCAGCAAGAGCCTTAGAGGTTTCAAGAAAAAATATCTTAACTCTTGTCTTTGAACAATTAGCAATTTATTACTATTTGTGTATGCAATGGGGGACAGAAGGCGGGCACATTCCGTAAAGGGGGACATTGGTACGTCCCCCGAAGGTAG
Source organism: Macrobrachium rosenbergii (assembly GCA_039081455.1). NCBI lineage: Eukaryota > Metazoa > Arthropoda > Malacostraca > Decapoda > Palaemonidae > Macrobrachium > Macrobrachium rosenbergii. The sequence goes on from JANJGK010003849.1 coordinate 51,621, forward strand.
TGATTTTTAGGGGGACAGAGATTCGAATTGGGGGACTGTCCCCCGCAAAGGGGGACGTCTGGTCACCCTAGGTATAATAGTATCTAAAGTGGGCAGATTATTATTGGCATTCAAGGTCAGTTGAGAATTTTCGAAGGCCAGTCGACCTACATTCGCAAAATATTCGTTAAATTCTTCTGCAGTTATAATAGTTTTTGTAATTTTAAAAAGCGCAGCCTATCTGTGTTTCATATTTAAAAGTGAAGCTACTAGTTATGACAGTTCATCTTACCTTAATTAGAGACATATTTAGACTTGCTGAGTGCGTTCTCTGTGGCTCTTGGACTATGATATTTTCTTGGGAAAACGTTTCTTGATTGTTTATAAGAACCTGGAAGAGTCAGATTTTTTTTAGATATCATGAAGTGTAAGGGCAAATCAAAAAATCTTTTCCTCCATCACAAAATGGGCAGTTGATTCCCGTATAATGGACGTTCCAAGTCCAAGTGCGTATGTGTTAATGCGCAAATGACATCGAATCCAATTTAACATGTGGAACATTTTAACACTGGCGGATATTATGCTTGTTTTTGAAAACAAAGTATACATATGACGATATCAGGAAAAGTAATAAATAAAATAAATAAAAAATAAAATATATACTAACTGCAAGCATAGGTGATGATGAACAATTTATTTCATTATTCATTCTTACTCTGCACTCACTGTAACCATAGTTCTTTCCTGTACATTACAGTGCATTGTTGTAATTTTAGCTATGTCTTACCAGCACTTCTCAGTAAAAATATTTCCTTTTAGGAATCTTCATCTACTCCGTTTGCTCGCATGATAACTATGCCCGTAACACTGAATTGTTGCGTCAAATAATTTCAAGCGTATAAAGAGACACTTTATATAAATTAGTCATACAGCATTAAAAAAAACAGTTGCATGTTTATTGGAGTTGTATATTAATAGAAGATGTAGATGTTATCAGAAGGCCTACTTAATTACGAAGAGTGTACACACTGTAACATTTTGATCTGTGTCTTCAGCAGATTACGTCAAAGCCCCTTCAAGTTAACTGGATGTTTAGTAATCATAGCGTTGAGGAGCTCAACTGTAAGTTAACACCAAAACTTTCTCATGGAGAATGCAAGTCACAGTTTTTATATATACTGTACATTATTTGTAACTAGTCAAATGGAATATCCATGAGAATTCTTTTAATATTTTCAGTTCTGGTAGTAGTGTACATTTTTTGAGGATTTCAACAAATAGTCCTGAAAATGTTTAAATTTTACTGGTTTCATTAACCGTCCTGTGTAACTGGTATTGCAATGATATCTGGAAGGTGAAGTGATTTCACATTTCTGGTTTCTTGGCTTTGTTCTGTAAGTCCTGTTCCTCTTAGATTACTTTGTTTAACAATTAATATCTCTATCTGGATCAGAGAGAAAAGCTACCAAAAGCCATTTCTTGCTATCACCAATACATGTTTAGGAAAGACGAATGATTTAAACTTACTTTTTCCTCGAAGATAAATATTGTTCCATAGCCATAGGCGATGAATGCGAGCGCTACAGATGTTGACAGAAGGCATATCGCTTTTTTTGTCGAAGGTAGCAGTATCTTCCGGTTCATGCCTAAGGTGATCTCTGGTGGTCTGACTGTAGGAAGTAGATAGATAACCTATTAATGTTGTGCTTCATCGGTTAACAGAATCCATTCAAATCTTTCAGGCTATAAAATACATTTGTTGGGGGTGAGGGAGGAAGGTTTAAATGTCCACAAATTCGTCGGTTATTGAAATGTTAGAATGTAGCCTCCTTTTCCCTTATGAGAGTGATTCTTGTGTTAGTTTTCAAACACTGCCCCCACCTGTTTCCAGGAAGGGCAGTAAAGGCAAGGAGTATACTGGGGCAGTGTTCTTCCCCATCAGCTGTCGTTGGTAAGGGGGGTGCCTGTTAGTCATGGCAGTGACATATAACGGAGACTGGTTAGTATGTGCCAAAGAGAAGGGAAACTACATCTTTTCGAGTCTCTGGCAACCTTTGCTTTAATGCTGGTCCATTTCCACTCATAGGCTCGTGTCTGGCAAAGTACCTCACTCTCTGTAGGAGGGGAATGCGCGGCTGAGGAAGAGAGCAATGTAAGTCGGAGGACGCGACTTCACATGTTTGTTAGACTTCTGGGATGGGTTTCTTCAAATACACATTCTCTGATTCTCTCAGAAGCATCTCTGTTTTACTCTCAGGGGGTCTTTAATATAAGGCTTTTGACCACCCCACAAATGTTTATGAGAGGTTCATGTTGGTGCCAGCTTCAACCCATATGTATGGGATACATTTTTTGATGTAGCCTGATAATCAGGTAATCTCAGCTGCCTTCTCGAGGTTTTCACATACTACAAGAGATCAGTCTTCATTCTCAAGCAGAGGGTAAAGTACCTGGGTATGCTAATATATATGGCAGCAGTGAGGGTCTTTCATTCTGATTCTTGTGTCAACAAATTCAGGGAGGTTGCATGCAAGTTCCTGTTGCGTCAGGGATAATTCGTTCGGCAGTGACATGACATTCTTGGTCACCTGTCACCCTTTGAGAAGCCAGTCCCTAAGGGTCTGAAGGGGTTCTGGTTTTTGGGAAGATTGAGGCAGGTGGCTGGGCAACAGGATCCTCACAGTGGGAGTGCTACTAGGCACTCTGAGGGCAGAGATGTTTCTATTTTTGGGCACATTTAATGAAGGGTGGGGCGCACACCTAAAAGAATTGTTGGTTTAGGGGTGCGAACCAGAACATGAGATGCCTGCACATCAACATCTTGGGATGGAATTCCAAAATCGTGTGATGGGCATTGCTGTAGTGTTGGTGAGTTATATTACTATGAGATGTTAACAGGCTAAGGGGATTGGTTTTTCTTCCCCTTTACCAGCAGGCAAAGCATTGCACATGCAGTGTTCCACACTGTGGCAATGTTGGCCAGGTACTTCTGGGATCTTCAGAATGTACTGGGAGACAAGCTTAACTATCAGAGAGAGGTATAGGGACATGTGTTGCTTAAACACCTGTGTGGTGGGAAACATGTTCGAGGCCCTGGAAGTTTCAGGCATAAACCTGTTTACCATTCAGCGCATCAGGAAACTCCCAGGCTTTCACCCCCATAACCGGACCTGTAATCAATATGGAGAACTATTTATAGTACTTGTAGATAACTGTGAGACATATGTTTTTATGCCATTCCACCTACTGGAAGGTAATCATCTGGAAGATGATTTTTCAGAATCTCCTGATTCTGGTGTTTCCTAAGAAATCACATGCTGAATGGTATCAGGACTCGCTAGCTCTATTGTCCGAAATCCCAAGAGATTTTCCTCTATGGCACAACCTTCAGTATCCTCGCT
>JANJGK010003849.1:60000-75310 GCA_039081455.1 Macrobrachium rosenbergii
TACAAAAATTTAATAGTTTAAACATCCCCTCAAACAACATCAAACTGCTCAGTCTAGACGTCGATTCATTATTTACTAAAGTCCCGATTGCCGACGTGTTGTTTTTCTTAGAGAGGAAGTTACAACCATATGAAGACCATTTTCCTCTTGGCATAGATAAAACTTTAAAACTTATCAACCTCTGTGTAACTAACAACGTGTTTTCTTTCAATGGTAATTTTTACAAACAAAAATTTGGCTGTAGCATGGGAAGTCCCCTATCACCCCTTCTAGCAAACTTGTACATGGAATATTTCGAAACAGAACTTTTGTCGTCTATCAAACCCCATAACATGATCTGGCTTAGATACGTAGATGATATCTTTACTTTCTGGGACAATAGCTGGGGGGACTTTAAGGAATTTTTTAATAGGCTAAATTCGCTAGTTCCGACCATAAAATTTAAAACAGAATGGGAAAAGGACGGAAAACTGCCGTTCCTAGATGTACTGATCATAAGAAAACAGAACAGGTATGCATTTACAGTATATAGAAAACCCACCTTCGCTGTCTCCTACATTCATTTCTTAAGCTACCACGACGTCTCCGTAAAAATCATGGTAGGGTGCAACCTATTCCTCAGAGGACTTAGGATATGTTCAAATGAGTACCTGGATCAAGAATTTAACACGATCCGCCAACACCTAACGCAACTGCTCTATCCACCACACATTATCGAGAGGGCTATTAATAAAGCAAATAAAATATACTACAGAGGTCCCACTCACAACAGACAAATAGATTTCAACAACAAAATAAAGCTTCCATACGATGAAAACATCCAAAAGGCCACCGAGCAACTCAGTTCTGATAATCCTTTCATTTTCCATTATCCCAAATCCATCGGGAGTTCGCTCGTTAACGTATACTTAAATAACAAAAGGGAAGAAGCCGGAGTTTACAAGATACCGTGTAGTAATTGTCATGACATTTATGTAGGCGAGACAGGTAGATCGCTCTCGCAAAGAATAACAGAGCACAAAAGATCAGTACGTTACGCTTCGGAGAGTTCGGGAATTTTCCTACATATTAGAAATACAGGGCATGTCATTAACTGGAGTGGGGCGGAGTTGGTTTTCAAGAGTAGCTGTCCGTACAAAAGAAAGATGCTGGAATCTGCTATCATCAATCAAACCAACAATATGAACCTGTCAGGAGGACATTGGAAATCGGACGCCATTGACACCTTAATCCTCGCACCCTTTTTGAAGAAGATGACCCAAGAAACGCGACCGCCAGATCCATCGCCAAACGGGAGCTAATGAGGCCAAAAACCACTAGGGAATTTGGTCAATCTCCTCCTTCTTAAGAAACGCCACCTCCTTAACATCGGAGGCCTAAGGCCACACCTTCATGTTTTTGTATATATACCATTGTAACTTTCCACCTGTCCATATTCTACCAGTGAACAGGGGCACAGAAACAAGTGCCCGAAATATATGGTTTCAACGTTTAAATAGTGTTTTATGGGCCTTCTTATTTTCATATTACACTGTAGTATTACAGGAAAAGACATTCATATATATATATATATATATATATATATATATATATATATATATATATATATATATATATATATATATATATATATATATATATATATATATATATATATATATAATATCAAAATGAGGAATGGAAAGGTAAATATTACTGACAGTTTCTAGACCTAGAATATGAAAGGGATTACATCGTAACCAGAAGGGTGTGTCCGGGCAGCAATTGTAGGATTATAAATGTCGCCACATTTGTAAATAACTTTCCTTGAGACCCCTTTACAAGTGCATTGTTTCATGTATATAAGTTTTCGTTCTATATCAAACACCTTCTCCTGTAACGTTCCAGAACACACACACACACACATATATGGCATTGTGGATATTAGAATTATATATATATATATATATATATATATATATATATATATATATATATATATATATATATATATATATATATATATATATATATATATATATATATATATATATATATATATATATATATATATATACAATACAAAAACATACAGAACTTCACTGCTTATCTACGATAAACATTTTTACCAAGATTTACGACAGATAATAAACAAATATTTACCGGCTGTCGAATTGAAACTAATACTTAATAATCCAATGACGATCAAGTCTATGTTTAAATATAAAGAAAGTCTGCACCCTGTTTAATTGCCCCAGATGTGACCTTGGGGAAGTATGTGGGCTCCACTTGTAGGTTGTTGAAGGTGAGATTAGACACGATGTATAACCATTCTACAAGTGTTATATGAGTCTGTGAAAATTTTGATGTTTTTCTTGCAGATTCGTCATTTGTTGTAATGATATAATTTTAAAATGTTTGTTTCTTACAGATAAATTGTGTATCATGTAATCTTAAAATGTTTTCATATGTTTTTTTCCATTTGTTTGATATATTAATACGTACACTGGGTGTTATTAACTCAAATTCTTAGCGTTAGCACCGAACAGAGAGAGGGGGTAAGATTCTTATCGTTTACCTGCAATATTTACACAGGTGGTGTGTTCAGTAAGTCGCGCTTAGAGCAAGGCAAAGAGCCCACTTGTCTTATCATGATGAGCTGTCAGCCAATTGGCAAATTCTCTGTTATGACTTTATCATGTATGTCTACCCATGTTTATTAGCTGTGTATGTGCCTATTATATTTTCATAATCTGAAAAAGAGAGAATGAGTGAGTAAGAGAGTTGAAGTTGACACGCTGACATCTGACCATGAATTTGGTCCAAAATATCTTTTTCTGCTTAACCCTAAACAGGAAATGTAGGTCATTGATAATAGCTCGGGCATATTACCTTCTGGGACTTAGCTCCAGCCATGAATGTATTCCATACATACACGTGTATACCTATATGTATAATGTATGTATACTTCATGTATCATGTATTTTGGGAGGGCTTTCAAGATAAAAGTGCAGTGCTGTTCCAGAGACAGTCAGTCAGTCAGAAAAAGGGGTCCGTGGGATAAGCATCTCTCTCTCTCTCTCTCTCTCTCTCTCTCTCTCTCTCTCTCTCTCTCTCTCTCTCTCTCTCAATAATCCCATTTATATATATAATGGTGTTATGCTGATTGCTTTACTGTTTGTAAAAGTTTTGCTAAAACTCACCCGAGAAGTGTATTCATTTTGTAAGAGGTGTTCTGAAATATTATTTAGTGCAAGCATTATGTAAAGTGTGTAATGGTGTACCACCTAAAGAAAGGTGATGTGATGATTGCTGATTTTATTATGTTAAGAGTTAAAGTGATGTTCTAGGTGAAAGAGAATTATTATTTTAATAAGAGATGAACATATCTCTTATTGTGAGTTCTAATGTGTCTTGCTGATAATTATACATCATTGTATATGTCATTGTGACTTGGCAGTGTTAACTATGGGAAAGTCTTAGAAAGACATGAGTTTAATTTTTTTTTAAAAGTGAAGGTAATCTTTTGAAAGATTGCTAGAATCTTTAAACATATTTTTGCTTGAGTAGAATTGCTGTTGGTATATTTCCATTTTTGCATATTTCATTCTTATATGTCTGTGTTATTATATTACTATAATTTTATAATTACTGCGCTACAAAGTTTTGTGCTGGTGATTACTTAGCATTTTGTTAGTGCATACTTATTATTGAGATTTCAGAGAATATTTATGTGGATTCCAGTCAGTAATATTTTGGTGAACGTTTGTGTTTAATTTAATTAATCAGGTATATGTTTAAAACTTGAGTGATAGTGAATGGCTTGAATCTTACTTAACCAAATTACTTTCTTAATAAATTAAAGTTTTGTGAATTAAACTTGATTAAGAAATACTTAGATCTAAAACTGTTATCAATTAATGGTAAATCTTTTTGAGATTGTGAATTCTGCATATAACTTTTGAACTTAGAAATAAATTTGTTTGATTAAAGTTTAAAAAACACAGCATTTCATTTTGACCACCAGTAATTAGAGAAATTAATGAATGTGTACAAGGTAAGTGATAGATCTGTTTGTTCACCTGAGACTTATCTAGGTAAAATAGAATCAGAGAGACAGTTACAGTGTTTGTTGAAGTGATACCCATTTCCCACTGATCTGGATATAACTTATTAATTGTTTCCTCACCCATAACTTGATAAAGTTACATTGATTTTCTCAAGTGATAAGTAAGTTTAATGGGATCACTGTACCATTAGAGATTCAGTCTAAACTATCTTTGTTATGAAGTTTCAAGTATCTGGTTGATGTGAGGTATCTTTTTGATATTATTAATTGTGTAATAACCAGGTGCTTGATCACTTCATGACAAATGATTTGGTGCTGAGACCCGGGAAAAAATTGAATGGGGTTTGATAAATGATTTTGGTGCCCATCGTCCGGGAAATTAAAGAACGGGATGAGACAGATTAAATGGGATTGAACCCAGGATTGAACCCTGATAAAATATTTGATGGTCAGATCTGGGAGATTTAAACAAATTATTTGGTGCCCATCGTTCGGGAAGAACTAAACAGAATATCTCTCTGGTTTATGATTTATACTGGTGGTGTTAGGAATATATTTTTGGTAGGAGAGTAACCATATAATTGTTTTGAAGTGAATTGTAAACCCTTTTGTGTTGAGTAAACTAGAAAAAATGGCTCGGTTTGAAGTTCAGGAATTTTTGGCCCCTCCAACCATCAGAAAGTTATCTAAATCTCACCTGACTAAGGCACAGCAGACTCTCTTATCAGTGACATGTGGGGGGTAATATTACTTTTGATATGATCAAGGCACAAGTCAAGTGTGTCGCAATCCAAGCATTAATAAGCTCTAGTAAAGTAGATGGAGAGTTGAGGGAGGCATATGAATTGTTAAATGCAACTGAGGTAGAATTTACAAATAAGGTAAGGCAAGAGAATGAGAACGGTGATGTACAGGCAGAACTTAGAAGTTTAGACTCAGAAGAATTTTGGGGTAGACTGACGGTGCTAAAGTCAGAAGAAAACTTACTTAGGCTGCAGATACAGGCTGATAAAGAAAAAGAAGAGAGAGATAAAGCAAGAGAAGAAAGAGATAGAGTAAGGAGGCAAGAAGAAGAAGAAAGAGAAAAAGCAAAACATGAAAGGGAGTTGGAGTTAATTAGAGCTCGATCCTTACTGCCTGTAAACCCATATAACTATATCCAAGGTAACGCAGACCCTGTGTTTGATGTAGCAAGAAGTTAATTCCAAAATTTACAGAAGAAGCTCCAGATGAATTTTTTGATCACTTTGAAAAAGTGGCTTTAGGTATGGGATGGCCAGAGGATAAATGGTCAGTCCTAATACAGAGTGTTCTCATTGGTAAAGGAAGAAGCGCCTACTTAGCCTTATCAGCTAATCAGTGTAAAGAGTACCAGGTACTCAAACACAATGTGCTACAGGTTTACCAGATTCTTCTTCTTCGTTTTAATGGGCTTTTTCCCATTTTTATATGGGTAAGCACGATGCCTTCTTTTTGAAGGACTTTTGATTTGGCGTTAGGGTAGGCCGTAGCCTCGATCAGCTGCCCTGCCTGACATCACTTAGACCCTGATAACGATGTATACATGTATCGTACCAAGCCCCAGCTCCCTTTCTCCCAGCAGCGAGGAGAACTGGGCGGTTAGGTCGACAGTTCGAGATGTGTGAGGTGTCTGTTATGTTTTTAAAAGATGTTGGAGTGGCTTTGTTTATGTGTGTATTAGTCTGTAACACCCATTTGCTTTCAGCAAACCTATCCGTTGATTACATACGTAATCCCGGGGTGTCTACACAGATAGCAAAGTGTCCGCCTTCTCTGACCAGTCTGCTGCGGATTTGAACCCGCGACACGGACCTATACGAAGTCCTAGGCCGCTGCTCTACCGACTGAGCCATCGAGGCTCTTACAGGTTTACCAGATGACCCCTGAATATTACAATGAAAATTTCAGATCTTTGAAGAAGGATGACAAGATGACTTTCTTGGATTATGCCTATAAAGTAAGGAGATGTTTTAAACACTGGCTGGAAGCTGCTAAAGTTAAGTCTATGGACAAACTAGAAGAATTAGTAGTCTTAGAGCAATATCTAAGAGGAATTCCTGAAAATATAAGAGCTTATTTGAGAGAGAGAGAGGTGAAGAAGCTTGATAAAGCTGCTACTCTGAGTGAGGATTACAACATAATTTCCAGTAAGAAGAATTATAATGGCATGTACCAGAACCAACAATTTACAGGTTATAGGTCTCAGTCGAATTTTAAGAACAGTGCTGTGAGAAACCCCTCTAATAATTATACCAGTACAAAGCCAGGATATGCCCCATAGCAGTGGAATGTTAAACCGGCCCCTTCTAGTCTATTCTCAAGACAGGTGCAGAAAACTAATGTTGTTTGCCACAGGTGTGGAAGAGTAGGACATTATAGTCAAGATTGCTATAAAGTGTACCAGCAGACTACGAAAGTTGGACAGGTGACAAGAGGTAACCAGGTAAAGCCAACTAAGAGGGACAATGTGGGAAAAAATGAAACCAGACAAGCAGAGTGCTTAGCAACCAGTGGAAATGCAATTTCCAGTAGTGAGTGGCTGAAAAGTGAGGGGGCTTTTAAGCCATATATCTATGAAGATATGCCGGCAATTCCCTCTTTGAGTGCACAGGTACCAGTGAAGATATTATGTGATACAGGAAGTAATCATAGTGTGGTAGTTCGAGGTGCTCACCCACAGCTGGAGAAGAATCTCACCGGAGATTCCATTATTTTAAAGGGTATAGGAGGAGAGGAAGTAACTCCTATATGCTACTTGCATTTGTCATGTGAATTAGTGACAGGAAATATCGATTTTGCAGTAAAGGACTCATTAGCTGTTGAAGGTGTGCATGTTTTACTGGGTAATGAAGTCGGTGGTGTTCCCTTCGTTCCTTGTCCTGTAGTGACAGAAAAATCGTTAAGGATTAGTCCTACAATAGAATTAGAGAAGAAAAACCCTCACCTATATCCAAGTTGTGTAACTACCAGGAGCATGAAGAGAGCTGAGCGTAGAAGTGAAGAAACTGAAGATTTACCTGCACCAGAAGAATCTTTGAGCTTAGAAGAGTTGTTCCAGGAAAGTGAAGTTTCCCCTAATCTCAGTGCTGAAGAGATTTCCAAAGAAGAAGAGAATCCTATTATTGGTAAAGAGATTCCGATTAGTCAAAGTGTTCCTGAAGACAGTAGTGAAACTACTGAAGAAGAGTTAACAGATATTGAGAGTTCAACCCTTGAAGTTGGTCAAGTGACTAAAGAGAAGTTAGTGGAACTGCAGAAGAGGGATACAACGTTGGCTGATCTGTTCTTCAGAGTTGTTGAACAAGAAGAAATACAACAAACTTCTACCTGTTATTATCTAAAGGATGGATTGCTAATGAGGAAGCATCGACCTGCAGATATACCAGAAAATGCTAAATGGGGTGAATATCATCAAATTTTGATTCCATATCCATTGAGGAAACAAGTGGTAGCAGTAGCGCACGAGGCTGGGCATATGTGAATCAGGGAGACTGTTGAGAAGGTGATGAAGGGTTTTTTTTGGCCTGGACTACACAAGGATGTCAGCAAATTTTGCAGGGAGTGTCATACATGCCAGATAGCTGGAAAACCAAATGAAACTATTCAAAAAGCTCCCCTACAACCGATAGAAGTTGTAGGAAAACCCTTTAGCAAGGTGATAATAGATGTGGTTGGTCCGCTTCCGAAAACGAAGAAAGGACATGAATATCTGTTGATGTTAATGTGTCCCATAACAAGATATCCTGAGGCGATTCCTGTAAGGAGTATAAGTGCAAAGGTACTTGCTGAGAAGTTGGTGGAATTTTTCTCCAAGTTTGGAATTCCAGAAATTGTACAGAGTGATAGAGGAACGAACTTTACCTCAAAATTATTCCAGAATGTGATGAATTTGCTAGGAGTGAAACAACAGTTATCTACCGCTTATCACCCAGAGACTCAAGGAGCCTTAGAAAGGTTCCACCAGACTTTGAAAAGTATGTTTACCAAGTACTGTAATGAGTCGGGAAGAGAATGGGATGTTGGTTTACCCTTAATGTTATTTAAGGTTAGGAATGCTTATCAAGAAAGTATGGGATGTTTGCCAAATGAAATGATTTTCGGTCGAAATTTTGAGAGGTCCGTTGAAAATCCTTGCAGAGAACTGGGAAGAAAATCAAGAGGAAGTCCAAGGAGAACATGTGAAGAACTTGAGGAAAAGGTCAGAAGAAATTAGAAAATTCTCTTTAGAAAATTTGAAGACAAGCGAAAAGAAAATGAAAAGAAAGTATGATGCTAAGACTAAGTTAAGTAGTAGGGCGGCTAACTGTGATATTTGCATGGAATCATGCATTTGATGATACAAGCATGAAACTTGGCACAAATAACCTCAATACCCACCACAGTATGAAAAAATCGTTAGCCACTCAAAAATTAAAGATGGCCACCATTTTTCAAGATGGCCGCCATTTTTCACATGTGAAACACAAAAAATCCACTTCTTACCCAATTTTTTTAGATGTTATTGCAAATTTTGGTGTATCTTTATTTGTAGAGTTTTTTTTATATGATTAAATGACTAGATTTGGACCGGATTTGTCTTTTTAATTGCAGATATGATGGCTGAATCAGAACAAGATTGCCCATCTCCTTCTGCAACAAATCCAAACCAATAAACTGATTGGAACAAATGCTGTCTCTGTCAACAGGATAAAAAAGATGAATTGAGGTCGCCTCCAAGTTATAAAACAGAACATGATGGCTACTGCAATATTGCCGAGAATGTTCCTCTTTCTCATGCCATAAATGAACTTCCCATTCCTCTGAATCCAGCTAGACTTAATGATGGCGATGGGATTGAAGAAACTCTGAGGAAAAACAAAGCAGTGTATCACCAAACATGCAGACTGATGTTTAAAAACACAAAGCTCAAAAGGGCTCAAAAACGGAAATCAAGCGCAGACACAAGTAACGAGGAAGTGCAAAGTAAGGTGAAAAGGACTAAACAAAAAACAAATGATCTTGTATGTTTTTTGTGTAGTAAAGAATTGGGAACCGAGGAGTTTAGGAAAGGAATGACAGGAAAACTTAATAATGGATTAAAAGAGTGTGCAATGACACTTGGCGATGGCAAGCTGCTGGCAACCCTTGGTGGCCCTGATGTTGTAGCACAAGAACTAAAGTATCACCCATTATGTCTTGTAACATTGTACAATAGGGAAAGAGCAAATATAAATGCTAAAAAATATGAGGCTACTATTGAGAATAGAAACAAAAAACATGCCTATCCAACTGCTTTTTCTGAACTGGTTACCTATATTACAGAAACAAGCAATAGTGCAGACGGATCTGTTGTGTTTAAACTTACTGAGCTTACCTCCCTTTACAAGCAGAGGCTTGTACAACTGGGAACTGATTCACCAAATGTACATTCAACTAGATTCAAAGATCAACTTCTCACTCACATACCCAATTTGGAGGCTCATCATAGAGGGAGAGATGTGCTTATTGCCTTTAAGAAAGATGCGAGTTCAGCTCTGTCTGATGCACGTGTTTATGGTGATGCCATTAGCCTTGCTAAAGCAGCCAAAATTATCAGGAAAGAGATGATTGACCACAAGATCAAATTTGAAAATGAATTTAGTGCTGAACATATTGAGGGGTCTGTTCAATCCAGTCTTCTTCAGTTTGTGTCTGTGGTGGAACATGGTGCTGATATTAGGTCCCAACTTCAGCAGCAAGTACTGAGATCAGATTTTGCAATTGCACAACTGTTTCAGTATAATTGTTATACTAGGATAGATGACGAAGCAAAAACATAGACACTCAAAAAATCGTGAAACTCCATTTCCATTGTATGTAGCATTGAAACTGTTTGCAAAAACTAGAAAGAGACAACTAATTGTATACTACATGAAACTAGTATATGACCGAGTTTTAGAAATCTCATCGCAACTTGGAGATGCCGTAATAAACCAATATGTAGGAGATGGGGTTGTGTGTCCACCAATATTGCGGAAGGGTTTTTTACAACTTCTACTATAGACAATATTGCTCATAACCCAACAGCAACTACAGCCACTTCTTTCCATGGCACCAGTATATCTGTTTTTCAGTGCTCTACCTCAGAAACTCAGGGAGAACTACGAAACCTACAACAGAGTGAAACTAAAGCCAAAAAAATTCCTCATCTTCCAGAGTCGTACATTAATGTAAAACCAGCTTTTATATCCAGAAAGCCACTTCCACCAGCAGCACCCAACATATCCCTAAGTGACACAGTCTCCATCAACAGATATCTGCAGCAAGAATACAGCAGGCTATCAGAAGTAGCTCTTGCAAAGTGGATAATGATCAGCTGCTATAACTGAAGTTTGTCCTGGATTCAGGAAAGCAACGTTACCAATTATTTTGACCATCACACGTTTTATTGCAGCAACTGAATGTACTTGTTCATAAAGCAGTGGCATGAGGGATGTGATGCTAATGTCAAATTTGGGACACCTCTGTTTCGCTGCATGATGGGCTGACCAGGTTATGTTAACATTATCCACTTTGTAAGAGCTACTTCTGATAGCCAGCACAGTAACTGTGACAAAAGAAACAGAAGCTTTGTGCAACAAGGTGATGCCATCATTAGTCAACATAACTCCTTGCAATCAAGAGGAAGCAGATACATGGATCTTTCTTCATGCTAAGAATGCTGTTTGCGAAGGAAACAGAACGTCATAATCAGAGCTACAGACACTGATGCATAGCAATATCTGTTCTATCAAATCTCACTGCACTTGGCCTAGAGAAAATGTGGTTAGCTTATGGACATGGAAAACATTTTTGATACATCCCAGTTCATGACATTGTAAATTTTATTGGTAAAGACAAAGCTAAGAGGCTTCCATTTTTTCATGCATTTACTGGATGTAATGTTGTATCAGCTTTTCATGGAAAAGCTAAAAAGTCAGCATGGCAAACATGTTTTCCGTGAGGTAACCTCAGTCTTCAAGAAATTCAGTGACTGTCCACAGGAAGTTGATGCTAATGATCTGAAGGTCTTAGAAAGGTATGTTGTTGTCATGTACGATAGATCAAGTTCATGTTCTAGTGTCACTGATGCCAGGTTAGAAATGTTTGCAAGGAAGCTGAGAGCATATGATTCAATTCCTCCAAGTCAGTCTGCATTGCTTGAACATGCAAAACGTGCAGTTTTCCAAGCAGGATACATTATGGAATCAGGCATTAGTTCGTCAGACTGATGTGCCAAGTTCAGCTGTGTGGTGCTGGACAAAAGAGGGTGAAGAATGGAAAACAACATGGACAACACTTCCACCAATTGCTAAAAGCTGTCAAGAACTGACAAAATGTGGTTGTAAGGGTGACTGTCATGTTAGATGCAAATGTTACCACAGCGGAGTGAGCTGTACTGCTCTCTGTGCATGTTCCTGCCAGGACTAGAATTGTGTGTGTGTATATATAAGTATAATTATATATGCATGTAAATGGACAAATATATATGGAGCTCTACTGCTCTCTATGCATGTTCCTGCCAGAACTAGAATTGTGTGTGTATATATATATATATATATATATATATATATATATATATATATATATATATATATATATATATATATATATATATATATATATATATATATATATATATATATATATATAAGTATAATTATATATGCATGTAAATGGACAAATATATATAATATATATTACTGTTGTATTTTGCAAATTTGTTGTGATATCATATAAAGGTATACATAGAATTAATTAATTAATACAGCTAAATAAACAAGAGAACTAATTAGTGGAATAATATTTTTCAGTTATTTATGCGTATCTTTTAGTGTACTGTATCACTCATCATACATATTTATGGAATATATAGCAATAAAATAGTTTTATAATGCACTTTATACTATTATATAATACTCAGGAATTCATTCTATACATTTAAATTAAAACAACAACTCAAGAAGTCACAAAAAATAATGAATGTAAGATTTTACTAATATCGACTGCTAAAAATGGTGGCCATCTTGAAAAATGGCCACCATTTTGGATTTTCAAGTGGCGAACGTTTCGTGAAAAGTGACCTACTAGCGATATGTGTTCCAAATTTCATGCTTGTATCACCAAGTGCACAATTCTCTTGTTATCCGCTCTACTAAAGAAACTATAGTGTTAAACAGCAAGTTCTAGTGTTCTCACCAATGAAAAGGTTTCCCCTTACTAATAAATTTCAAGGTCGTTATAGGATAACAGGAAAGTTAAGTGATCGAACTTAAGTGATTGAAGCACCAGGGAGAAGGAAACAACAGAGGAAGATACATGTAAATCTTTTGAAACCCTACCTCTCAGAGACTAGAACTGAGGTTATGTCTATAACCCAAACAATTTCATATACAGATGAAGATGATGGTTACGAGTTGGGAGCTGAAAACAAGATGAACAATTCCTCAATATTATAAAATTTAGAAAACAAACGAAAACATCTAAGTGTTGAACAAAGCAAAGAATTAACTGACATGATCCAAAGTTTCCCTGAAATTTGTACAGACATACCTAAGTGTACCGACTTGACAAAGCATGAGATTAAGATCAGAGAAGATGCTAAACCATTCAAGCAAAGAGCTTATCGTGTATCACCCTTTCATCGAGATGTTTTGAAAAAGGAAGTTGAATATTTGTTTCAGCACAGATTGGCAGAGCCCAGTTCAAGTCATTACAGTTCTCCTTGTGTGTTAGTGAAGAAACCAGATGGCTCGTTTAGGATGTGTACTGATTATAGGAAACTGAATTCCATCAGTGTAGCTGATAATTGTCTCTTACCTCTTATTGATCAAATACTTGATAATATTTGGCAAGCTAAGGTTGTTTCTAGAGTGGTGAAAGAGTTACAAAGATTTGTGAATGTGCTTACAGTTTATTGCCTATTTTGTGATAGTTTTTCAGCCATAATAATTTCCCTGATTGATTGTATAATCTTGTTGTGTAAAGAGGGAGAACATTTTTGGAGAGAGCAATGTAATTGTAGATTATTTACCCAGTTCCGAATTGGTGGATTCGAACCCGGGATAATTAATCTTCTGGGGGAGGAATATTACAAGGTGTTATAAT
The DNA here is from genome assembly GCA_039081455.1 of Macrobrachium rosenbergii. Taxonomy (NCBI): domain Eukaryota; kingdom Metazoa; phylum Arthropoda; class Malacostraca; order Decapoda; family Palaemonidae; genus Macrobrachium; species Macrobrachium rosenbergii. The sequence continues at coordinate 73,175 of JANJGK010003849.1, forward strand.
ATGTATAACTGTTCTACAAGTGTTATATGTGTCTCTGTGAAAATTTTGATGTTTTGCTTGCAGATTCATCATTTGTTGTAATGATATAATTCTAAAATGTCTTTTTCTCACAGATAAATTGTGTATCATGTAATCTTAAAATGCTTTCATATGTTTTTTCCATTTGTTTGATATATTAATATGTATACTGAATGTTATTAACTCAAATTCTTAGTGTTAGCGCCGAACAGAGAGAGCGGGTAAGATTCTTATCGTTTACCTGCAATATTTACACAGGTGGTGTGTCCAGTAAGTCGTGCTTAGAGAAAGGCAAAGAGCCATCTTATCTTATCATGATGAGCTGTCAGCCAATTGGCGAATTCCCTGTTATGACTTTATCATGTATGTCTACCCATGTTTATTAGCTGTGTCTGTGCCTATTATCTTTTCATAATTTGAAAAAGAGAGAATGAGTGAGTAAGAGAGTTGAAGTTGACATGCTGACAGCTGACCAAGAATTTGGTCCAAAATATCTTTTTTTGCTTAACCCTGAACAGGAAATGTAGGTCATTGATAAGAGCTCGGGCATATTTCCTTTTGGGACTTAGCTCCAGCCGTGTATGTATTACATACATACACGTGTATACCTGTATGCCGTGTATGTATTACATACATACACGTGTATACCTGTATGTATAATGTATGTATACTTTATGTATCATGTATTCTGGGAGGGCTTTGAAGATAAAAGTGCAGTGCTGTTCCAGAGACAGTCAGAAAAAGGGGTCCGTGGGATAAGCATCTCTCTCTCTCTCTCTCTCTCTCTCTCTCTCTCTCTCTCTCTCTCTCTCTTTCAATAATCCCATTTATAAATATAAGGGTGTTATACTGATTGCTTTACTATTTGTAAAAGTTTTGTTAAAACTCACCGAAGAAGTGTATTCATTTTGCAAGAGGTGTTCTGAAATGTTATTTTGTGCAAGCATTGTGTAAAGTGTGAAATGGTGTACCACCTAAAGAAAGGTAATGTGATGATTACTGGTTTTATTATGTTAAGAGTTAAAGTGATGTTCTAGGAGAAAGAGAATTATTATTTTGATAAGAGATGAACATATCTCTTATTGTGAGTTCTAATGTGTCTTGCTGATAACTATACATCATTGTATATGTCATTGAGACTTGGCAGTGTTGACTATGAGAAAGTCTTAGAAAGACGTGAGTTTAATTTTCTTAAAAGTGAAGGTAATCTTTTGAAAGATTGATATAATTTTTAAACATGTTTTTACCTGAGTAGAATTGCTGTTGGTATATTTCCATTTTTGCATTTTTCATTCTTATATGTCTGTGTTATTATATTACTATAATTTTATAATTATTTTGCTACAAAGTTTTGTGCTGGTGATTACTTAGCATTTTGTTAGTAAATACTTATTATTGAGATTTCAGAGAATATTTACGTGGATTCCAGTCAGTAATATTTTGGTGAATGTTTGTGTTTAATTTAATTAATCAGGTATATGTTTAAAACTTGAGTGATAGTGACTGGTTTGAATCTTACCTAACCAAATTGCTTTCTTAATAAATTAAAGTTTTGTCAATTAAACTTGATTAGGAAATACTTAGACCTTACACTATTGTCAATTAATAGTAAAATGTGAACTCTGCATATAACTTTTGAACTTAGAAATAAATTTGTTTTATTAAAGTTTAAAAAACACAGCATTTCATTTTGACCACCAGTAATTAGAGAAATTAATGAATGTGTTCAAGGTAAGTGATAGATCTGTTTGTTCACCTGAGACTTATCTAGGTAAAATAGAACCAGAGAGACAGTTACAGTGTTTGTTGAAGTGATACCCATTTCCCACTGATCTGGATATAACTTATTAATTGTTACCTCACCCATAACTTGATAAAGTTACCTTGATTTTCTCAAGTGATAAGTAAATTTAATGGGATCACTGTACCATTAGAGATTCAGTCTAAACTATCTTTGTTATGAGGTTTCAAGTATCTGGTTGATGTGAGGTAAATTTTTTGGTATTATTATTATTATTTGTGTAATAACCAGGTGCTTGATCACTTCTAAATAATATATATATATATATATATATATATATATATATATATATATATATATATATATATATATATATA